>JAKUBJ010000064.1:0-60366 GCA_030566855.1 Tortispora sangerardonensis | reverse complement strand
TTACAGTGTATAAAGTGCATATAAGCTTTAAACCTTATTACTTAATTAAAAACCTTAACTTTATCCCAATTAGGACTGAACTGTCAAAATGGCAGTCTACTCCAGCTCCGGAGTCGTCTTTCTAGTATACCGAGTATCCCATAGATAGTTGGTGACATTTAAAGAAATCCGATCTTCAACGTCTTTTTAATGTTTAATCAGTTCGATAGGATAACTGAGTGGCTTTTTTCCAAGTATAAATAGATCTGGGTTTTCTTCAAAATAATTGATTTTCGCCTCAATCGATTTACATCGCTTTTATCCAGTTTTTTTATATTGTAGTGGTAGGCGAATTCACATACAATTTGTATTATACTGATCGATTTATTATATTTCTATTTACCCCGCTATTATTATCAATTACTGTATTTGTTTTACTTACGCGTCACTTCCTTAATCGTAATAAGCTGATCATCATAAGTTAATCATCACTTATCACTTCTCTCTCACATCAGTTACTATCACATAATGAATAAAGACGATCCAGCAGCAAAAGAATTACAAGAAAGACTAATTAGAAAAACTCTCATTTATGGTGTATCAATCGTAGCTGTAGCTGGTTTAGTATCAATAGGTGCAAGTATCGCTAACTTAGCATACCATTTACATGATGATGAACCTGGTGTTCCTCGTATGATTTATGGCCAAATTGGATGTGCTTTAGTCATTATACCTTTATCTCTATTCTTCACTGTAGGTGACGTATACTGTAGCTTATACAAGAAACTAGAGAAAAGGGAAAGTATTCGTCAAATTATACGCGTAATCTGTTACGTAGTTGTCCTACTAATGACGTTTGTTACTATGTGTTCACTTGCTCTTAGATATTCATTAAATGATGAAGATGTAGAAAATGTCGTATTATCTTCAATTTCAATTGTCGCTCAAATTATTATGTCAATCGCAATGGCTTCACTACAATGGAGAAAAGAACGTGTCGTAGGTAGAAACACTCTTGTTACTTTAGCTCTTGTTCATTTTGCAATCGGTTGTTTAATCATTATAATGAGTTGGGAACCTATTATTACTGATCTTTCAGAAGATCCTGAATACAGAGTAGACCCTCACAGAGCTTATTTATATTATCAATTCTCTGGAAATCTTACTTGTTGTGCTTCTCTTTTCGCTCTTGGAATGGGCTCAGTAGCTACTTCTGAGAATCGTATAAGTAATTTGTTTAAACGTTTAGCTGGATTTCATTGGGGATTTACATTTATTGTCTTTTTATGTAATGCTGCTGGTCTTATCGCTTCTTCTATTTCTGCTTCTGCAAGAAGTCATGCAGAGAATGAATTTTCTACAATTACAATCCCTATTCTTTTCGCAATATCTTTAATTTTAAGCGCTGTTTGTTTATTTGTCGTTAATCAACTTCTAAGAAGACCATCATCAGGCTTTTTAATTGATGAAATTGATATTAATGCTTTACCTCCAAAATATTTAGAAGGTTATGCTAAACTTATTGATACTTTTGGTGCTTTGATTCCTGGTTCTTCAGATGGTGCTTCTGCTATTTCTATGATGCGTGCTTATTCAAATGTAAAATTGGTTAATATGCATTGCAAAGTTTTAAGAATTCATAAACCTATTGAAGTATCACAAATGAAAAGAAGACAAAGTGCCTTAGAGTACTTAGATGAAGAGAAAATGGTTTTAGAAACAGAAAGTGAAGTATCAAATCCTATACAGAATTTTGGACAACAACCATTGACTAAGAATCAATTGAAGAAACTAGCAAAGAAGAAAGAAGTCAATGATATTATTGCATCTATTGAAGAAGATGCAAAAATGCGTGATGAATTACAGGCAACAATTGCATTAGTTATGATTACAGTTATTGATGATTATGATTTAACTGAAACTCTTAAAGGTGCATTTGGTAGAATTATACAAAGAACTCTTGGTAAGGAATCATATTCTAAATTGCTTTGTGTTCGACTTGGATTAATAGGATTTCATTGGCCCTTTAGACAAGCAACATTTTTTACATCTCATGCGAAGAAACCAGTATCTAGAGCATGTGAGATTCATCGTGCTATTACTGAATGGAATGGTGCTCTTTCCAAAGATCAAAAGTTTAGTATGCTTTTAGATCCTACATATGAACATACATATATGGAAAAGAGTATTGCACCATCTGGATGGGTTAGGCTCACACTTCCTGCATCACATATTATTGATCTTCGTCCATATAGGAATTTTACATTGGATCAGTATATGAAAGCAGTTAAGTATCGTAGTCAAAGTCAAAAGTTTGTTCAAGATAAGGGAGAAGTTGTTGAGACGTATGATTTTAGTGATGAAGATTGTAATGAAATCATTGATATGTGGAAGAATACTGCTTTAAAGAGAGGAAGTGAAGGACATACAGCTACACTTGCAAAGCCAGATGCTAAACTTATACAAGCGATGAAATCACCAGATGGACAGAAGAATAAACAATCATTGTTATTTTTAAAGCTTAATGGAGAGATAATTGCTAGTTCTATTATATTTAGATTTGGTGATACTATAACGTCAGATATTCAAGGATTAGATTATGAGAAGAGTCGTGAATATAAGGCATATTTTGTTATGATGCAACATGTTATTGAGATGGCCTTAAAGGAGAATAAGAAGTTTGTTGATTTTGGACCTACAACAGCTCAAGCCAAGCTTAGTATTGGATGTAAGAGTGTTCCATTGATTGGTGGTGTTTCTGCAGGATGGTTTATGTCACTTTCTACAAGTATTGCTGCAGGTAATGTTGGAACGTAATATATAATATATTAATTGTTTGTTGATGTACGTAGTTATACGCATATAGCGTACGCAGTAATCATAGCGTATTTTACATAGTGATCATAGGGAACATAGTGGTGCAAGCCTAATTTGGTAGTGTTCACCACTTACCTTCACCATGGATGAATCTCTTAACAAATCATTTGTTGATTTTATTAATAGTTGCCCTACGAATTTTCATGCAATTGATTATGCAACGAAATTATTAGAAAGCAATGATTACGTAAGATTTAACGAAAGAGATGACTGGAATCATAAAATCGTTGCTGGTACGAAAGGTTATATGGTTAGAAATGGTACTACAATTATTGCATTCAAAATAGGTACAAAATATGTTAAAGATAATGGATTTGGTATTGTTGCATGTCATTCAGATGGACTTTGTGCAAAATTAAAACCATCTTCAAAAAAGACTTCAATTGAAGGTTATGAACTATTAGGTGTTGCTCCTTATGCAGGTGCTTTTGGTGCAAGTAGTTATTGGTGGAATAGAGATTTAGCAATTGGTGGAAGAGTATTGGCAAAGGATAAAAATGGTAAAGTAATCGAAAAACTAATCAAAACCGATTACCCAATTGCAACAATACCTTCATTAGCAATTCATTTCGGTACAAGATGGTCAGATATGAATAATCCTGAATCTCGTATGGTACCTGTTGTAGGCCTATCTTCAACTATAGAATCACAATTGCCACCTACACAGAGTGAGAAAGGGTCACCTTTGTATAATAGACATTCTTTAAGATTGCTTAGATTAGTATCTGAACTTTCTAGTATTCCTATTGAACAATTACTTGAGCTTGAACTTGAATTATTTGATTCACAGCCTGCAACAGTTGGTGGAATAGATAAAGATATGATATTTGGGCCATTATTTGATGATAAATTATGTGCATTTGCTGCACTTAATTCATTCCTTATTGCACCAAATGATACAGATTCTGGTTCAATTTGTGCTTGGTTCGATAATGAAGAAATTGGTTCTTTAACTCGTCAAGGTGCAAGAGCTGACCTTATAACTACTGTAATTGAAAGAATTTCAGAAAGTTTAGGTTCTTCTGTACCTGTTGCTTGTGCAAGGTCTGCTATTGTATCTTCAGATGTAACACATGCAGTTAATCCTAATTTCACTGATGCATATTTAGAATATCATCGTCCGAAATTGAATAAAGGTCCTGTTCTTAAATATGACGCTCATGCTCATGTAACTACTAATCCTGTCACAGCTGCTGCTTTAAGAGATATTGCTACAATACATGGTATTACATTACAAGATTTACAAGTCAGAAATGATTCACCTTCAGGTGGTACACTTGGACCTTTTATTTCTAGTGCAACAGGTATTCAATCAGTTGATATTGGAATTCCTATGTTGGCAATGCATGCGATTAGAGGTGTTACAGGATCTCGAGATGTTGAATTAGGTGCGATCTTGTATCTTGGATTCTACAAATCATGGATTGAAGTGTTTAGAAGGCATAATTTGATTTAAAAAGGGAGATTTTAAAATTTTGTTTATAAAAATCACACAAAATGTAATTTTTATATGTGATTTTATTTGTTTACATAAAAAAATATTGCTACAAGTGTAAACAAAAAAAATCGCCACTATTGGGTGCCCCAAACCACACATATAAAAGGATGGGCGATCCCCAATTCTATTGTTTCTTCTTATTTTACTCCCAGCCATTTAAAGAATTTTATAATTTTATCTTTTCGCATCCCTAAATTCTACAATAATTACTTCATCTCTTTAAGCTGTAATTTTTCGATCTGAAAGTATGGACTTTGCGATATTAAAATTGTTTATGTTACCCTTACTATTTAGCGTAACAAAAAAAATATACTAAACTTTAATTTTACATATTTTCGCAACACGGTAACGTGAATTAGTACGCGTAATAGAGCGCGCTGCATATTTCACATACTTAAACTTTTACATATAAGTCACTTCATACTCATACCTAATACTTATATTTCATAAATTTTACATATACTACGCGATTTGAATCGAAATGAGTTCAAATGGTGAAATGGCACATGAAGTTAAACAAATGAATGTACGTATATCGTATACTCTTGATTTTTCTTCAGATTATCTTTTACAAGCTCGTTCGCGTAATTCAATATCTGTACGTGTAATATCTGCAGATGATTCAAAAAGAAACATATTAGGTATACTGGAATTAAAGTCTTGTATACAAGTACTTCTAGATGCTTGTCCTGAACTTCGCTCTTATTCACATTCTGACTATTCTGTATATGTCGAAGATTGTACTGAAGATAACTCTCCATTAGTAGGCCATGGTTCTATATCTGATATATTACAAGGTATAGATAATCCCTTAATCTGTGGTAGAGTTACATCTAATCAGTTTGCCAAATTCCTTGGTGGTTCAACAGATTCTGTCTCTATAAGACTTAAGCTTAAACCTCTTGTTAATCATAATGTTCATATAGATTTCTCTCAGCTACCACAGCATCAAATATCGCGTGCGATGTCAATGCCTACCGGAAAATCACCTTCAAATGGACCGCAACCACTTATGTCTATGCATACAGAATCAAACTCTCCTTTAAATGACCAAAGTCCTTATAGCACATACACACCGTTTACTGATATGAACAGTAATAATATACTGGGTGTAGATAATATCAATTCTGAAGAGTTTCCTCATACAGTTATACCGTTGAATGGTGTAAGTAGTGACCCTCCTTCTACTAATGAAAGTCTAGATATAGCCGAAGTTAATTCTAAAGTTGATCAACCTGTTCAAATTGAACAACCCGTTGAAGCTTTTCAACAGGCTATTCCTAGTAAAGCGCCTGAAGAATCAATAACTCTTGCACCTTCAACTACACGTGCACCAACTAAGAGAAAAGGTAAAGCTACACCGAATACAGATAAGAGTCCTAGTGGAACTGAAACAGAGAAGAAAGCAGAACCAAAGAAACGAAAAAGACAAAGAAATACTAAAGAAAGTGGGAGTGATGAGAAAGGATCATCAGATTCATCTTCCCCAACAGAAGCAAGACCTGTTAAAAGTAGAAAGAGTGCATCAGAAAAGATTAAAGAACGATTACACGCTGATCTTAGAGAAGGAAAGGTTCCTTGCTTTTGTGTTAATTGTGGTGATATAACACCTGCTACATGGAGAATTGTTTGTATTGAGTATCCTGGAAGTAAAGAAGTTACAGAAGAAAGGTTTTGTAATCCTTGTGGATTGTATTTACTTACACATAAACGTATGAGACCTCCAAGACTATGGGAGATGGATAGTTCTCGTAAGGAAGGAATGAAGGCTATTATGCAAACAGTTGAAGAGATAAAGAGTCAAGTTAGTAAGAATGGAGTTGAACCTAATTCTGAAATAATAAATACAGTTAACAATTATATACAAAGCAGGAATATTGCAGCATCAATACCAAAAATGACACTTAATGTGAATAATTCAAAAGGTGGCAATGAGAATAATAGCGGTTCAAATACAGCGGAGACTCAGAATGCAGTTCAAAGACAACCATTAGCACCATTGAACTCAGAAGGGTTATTAGTTGGAAATCTACAACTTCCAGGAATGAATAAACCTCCAGAACCTGGTACTCCTGTTAGAAGATCACCTAGACTTTTGAATAAAGTTAAGCAAATGGAAGGTACACCAAAACAACCTGAAAGCCCTACAAAGATTGGTAAATCAGACAATTCAGAGAATAGTATATTGAAATCACTTGGAGTGAATACTCAAGATTCTGAATGGAATGAATTGTTTAGGACACCTAAGAAAATGTCACCATCTGATGCATTATTTCTTACACCTGGACAATTGATGCATCTTTCAAGTTCACCACCTGAAGAATTATTGAATAGTTCAGCAAGGAGGAAACTTGATTTTAGTGGTAAGAAGAAGAAAAAGGATATACAATCACCACCAGCGTTGGTTTCTGATAAGATATCATTTCCTAGTTCATCACCTTCTAAGGATTTAAGTGATTTATTATGGATGACAGCGGCTATGTCCCCATCTAAGGCAAGTCTTCAGGGTGATTTTGAGCTTGGGTTTGATTCGTTTTTGACTCAAAGTTAAATATGTAAGCGCTTGCGATCACATATACGGATACATATGTGCACATGAACCTGGTTCGGTTCATTGTAATTCTAAGTAATCACTAACATCTACAAAATTAACAAAATATATATCTCATATTTACTCTGGTTTAAATATTTCAGGCATCTTTGCACTTAATTGATTCACAGCAGAAACAAGTTTTGTATTAATTTCATGATCTTTACCAAAATCATATGCACCATTCAATCTAAGTCCTTCTTTTCCAATAGTTGAATATTTACATATTAATTCATAATAATTGCCTTCTATTAAAGAAATATCAGATTGCCAATATATTTGTACATCACCATTTGAATCAAGTACAGCATATTTTAAATCAGATTCATGATCAGTTCCAATCGATACAACGCGTCCAATAAGTCTTTGCGACGCGCCTTGAGTTTTTATAAGATTTTGTGCATCTACTCTTGACATTTTACGTGTTTGTATGTACTTTTCGATGTGTTTTACGTGCTTGGTGATAATCCTTTAGAACGCGTAAGAAATAGTCTTAATCTGTTTGGAGCCCTATGTAGATCATCAGTTAATACTGCACCACCTAACACTCTTAACTTTCGACAATCAACACATATAGCTTCTTATAGCTAATTTAGGAATCATTGATTTCAATTAAATATGCATATGTAACATTATAATTGGTTATTTTTCTTGTAAATATATGTGATATTATCTTTGCGGACTTAACCATACATGCATGAGGGCTTACACTGATTAAGGGTTCATGCGCGTATCTGCTGACGTAACTATAATACGATTGTGTTCTTTCTATAGGATAAGCATGTCCTATATATAGTTGTTTCAATCAATAAGGCAGATGACGTACTTATTGATTGTGGAGAATTACCCAGATAGGAAAATCTCATATCAGTCATTATGTAGATTAATACACTACACGGAAAAACTTCGATAGATAAAGAGGCAAATCTATTGAACCCTTTAACGATTACACAAGAAAGCTTCTACAAAGTTGTATACAGCTAAACAACTTATAGAACCCTTACGTAGAGTTGAAAATAACATTTTACAGAAGGAAGTTCAGAACCTTTCCGGATTCAGTGTCTGTGTGGCTTAAAAGACAAACAACGTTCGACTCTCTTTATTTCATATCAATTGCTTAAACCGGACTTTACTTTCGATTATATAACGGATTTAGAGGCTTTTCGATTTTGAAGAGTTTTCGAATATAAAGACTCTAAGTTGTGCTTGTTCACTTACGTTAGATAGATCAAATTAGCTAATCCTTGATTAAGAAATGATTCACACATTCCTAATACAACTATTTACCTTTTGTAGAATTCTTTATTTACATTTCTTAAAGGCTTTTCAATGGACAATAATAAGAGCATTTATAATACCAATATGTTTCGCCTTATTTCTAGCTTATGCACAAGAATTCTTCTATATACCTGCTGCATCATTTGGTATAGGTGATCCAACAAATGCTATAACTCTTTCTGATGCTGTAGGTAATAGAGAAATAGTTTATTTTGCTTCTTCAACAGATCCTCCTGATATAGAACAACAAATCACTCAAAAGGCGTTCACTGGTATTCCTCAAAATCAAATTCATACTGTATATACTGAAAAGGAATTAAGAGATTTATGCGCTCCTTTATTAAGTGGGTCAACTAATTGTTATGGTGCTCTTCAATGGCATAATATTGACACTCAAACTCAAATATATAATTACTCTTTGAGAGCTGTAGCAAGACAATACAGAATTTGGGTAGGTGATCATCAAAGTACTGTTGAACGGTACCTTCTGCCTCTACAAATTGCAACTGATAATGCTATTTCTAATAACACTAATAGTCAAATAGCAATTGCTTATACTAAAGAGAGTCCTCAGGAATTTAACGAAATTGTTCGTATTAACTACTTAAATAGTGTAGTATCTGTTCTTGCTCCTGCTTTTCTAATATGCTTTTTGGGTGTAGTATATCATCTTTGTGGTGTTATGGCAAAAGACAGAGAAATTGGATTCTCAAAACTTTCTGAAGGAATGGGTGTATACCAAAGTTCAAGATTGTTTGGTTATTTTTTATCATTTTCTTCTCTTAATTTGATATCTTGGTTGTCAATTGGTGTAATATTTTGGAGATTGATCTGGCCTAATACAAATGGTTTGATAATTATTCCATTTCATGTTTTAACTGGTTTCAGCTTTGTATCTTATTCTATGTTCTTTGCATCTTTCTTCACTAAGAATCATGAATACGCTGGTGTTATCACTACTTCTTCAATGACTTTAACTGCTATAATGATAATAGTTCAAAACAACACAACTACATATTCAGCTCATACATTGATATACATCTTATCTTTTCTTTTTCCAGGTATGAATTATGTTTACTTTGTTCAAAATTTAAGCAGATGGGAAGAATTGAATATACCTGTTAATCTACTTCAAGATACTCCTAATGATGGTCCAAGATGTTTATATTTCATTATAATTGCTTCTGTACAGATATTTTTCTACTTTTTTCTTGCTTATTGTGTTGAATGGTTATTATATGGAAGAATATCAAAACATAAAGTCAAAGAATACGACAATATTGCTTTTAAGCTTGAAGACGTTTCTAAATCCTATAAGACATTTAGGAAATCGTTTACTGCTTTAAAGAACGTCTCTTTTGATGTTTCAGAAGGTGAATTAATATCAATGTTAGGTTCAAATGGTTCTGGAAAGACCACAACTCTTGATATAATATCTGGATTACAACATGTTACTACTGGTGAAGTTTATCTCGGTTATTCTACTTCAATTGGAATATGTCCTCAAAAGAATATATTATGGGATGAATTAACTGTCTATGAACATTTATATATATGGAATGGTTTAAAAGGGATAACTAGTCATGAAGCTTTACCTAAAGTACTTTTAAAATGTGATTTAGAAGGTATTGAACATAAAAAGGCAAAAGAATTATCTGGTGGTATGAAAAGAAAACTACAATTAGCTATAATGCTATTAGGAGATCCAGGATTATGTTGTATTGATGAAGTATCTTCAGGACTTGATCCAATATCTCGTAGAAGAATTTGGCAAATTCTTCAAAGTCTTAGAGGAAATACTACAGCAATTTTTACTACCCATTTTTTGGATGAAGCTGATATTTTATCTGATAGGATTATATTACTTGATAAGAGTGAAAAAGTTAAAGAAGGAACTCCTATTTCTTTAAAATCAGATTATGGTGGAAAATATATCATTGACTATACAGAAGAGAAGGAAATAACTAAAGAGTTTGATTCACTATCTGATTTAACAGTTCTTAGCGCAGAACTTCGAAATAAGGGTGTTCCTTATTCTTTACAATCACCTACACTTGAAACAGCATATTTGAATCTTATTGGATATGAAGATAATTCTAAACATGTTGTTTACAATACAACAAACAAGCCAAAATTGGGATGGTATGATCAAGTTGCAGCAGGAGTTTATAAGAGATGTTTACTTTTCAGAAAAACATGGCTTATTTATCTTATGGCATTATTGATTCCAATTATTGTGTTTTTACTTACATTATTTAATTATCTTACAGGATATTCAGGAGCAACATGTGTAAGTGTAGATGTTGGCAGTACATCATTTCAGAATATTCTTCCTTATTATCTTTATAGAAGTGCAAGAAACTCTAAAATGATTGGTGGACCAGGAAATTCATTGAATAATTATCTTGCAGGATTTGATTCGTTTGCATATGTTTTACGTTCATATGCAGATGATTATGCAGGATCAGATATTATGAGGATGATTACTGGACAAGCATTAATATCACAAATGGATCATGTATCAACATTTGATGATTTTTATGATACAATTGTGAGTGATTATGATAAGATATCACCTGGAGGAATATTTTTGGATCCACCAGCTATTGCATTTCAACTTTCAGAATCTCAAAGTAGAACAGAGAACATTTATAATGTTTTAATGGTTCAAAATATGTTTAGTAATGTTCAAGCAAATGGAAGTGCTACTATATTTGTTAATTTGGATATCATTTCTGGTATAAGGTATTCATCATATGGAGATTTAATGAATTTCTTGTTATATGTGTTACTTGCATTTATTGTATATCCTGCATTTTTAGCATTGTATCCTACTACTGAAAGAATTGAAAATATTCGTGCTATGGAATATAGTAATGGATTAAAAGTATACAGCGCATGGATATCACAGTTTTTGATTGATGGTGTTTTATGTATAATTATTGCAGCAGTTTGTACTATTTCAGCATATACGGTTGAACCAGATGCATTTTATGGGATTGGGTTTATGTTTTTGATATGGGTTCTTTATGGGTTTGCATCAGTTTGGTTTTCATATATGGTATCATTATGGTCACCTAGTCGAGTAGCTACATTTGCGATTGTAGCAGTATATCAACTTGTATGTATGTTGATATTTCTTACAGCACATATGTTAGTTATGATGTATGTTGAACTTTCAGAAGCCAATGAATATTTTGTTGGATTTGCATATGGATTAGGAGTACTTGGACCAATTATACCACTTATGAGAGCTTTCTTTATGGCTACAAATATATTTGATATGAGATGTTCTATTGATGATACAATTTCAGGAGGAAGTTTCATAATCTATGGACAAGTTATTTGTTATTTGATTTTACAAGGATTTGTTTATTGTGTTATTGTGATAATGTATGATTCTCAAGGTTTTAGATTTGTTCATGGAAAAAGTGATCTTTTACCTTATCAAGATGCACTTGGAGTGAAAGAAGAGACTTTAAAAGTTGAGAAACATATAGATGCTATTGAAAAGAAGAAATTTTATTTCCAAGGAGGGAATTTACAAATTGGACATTTGTGCAAGAAGTTTAAGAAGAAAGAAGTTGTTAGAGATGTTAGTTTTAGTATTAGAGATGGAGAGACTATGGTACTTCTTGGACCTAATGGAGCAGGAAAATCTACAATAATAAGTATGATAAGAGGAGAAGAGATTGCTACATATGGAGAGATATATGTGAATGGAATTAATGTTGGTAAGCATGTGCAAAAGGTTAGAGAGCATTTAGGAGTTTGTCCACAATTTGATGCATTTGATGATTTAAAAGTGAGTGAAGTTTTAAGGTATTATGCATATGTTACGAGTGTTCCTAGGTATTTAGTTGAACATACAGTGAATGAAGTACTTTCACTTACAGAATTAGAAGAGTTTAGGGAACAAAATACTAGTAAATTGTCAGGAGGATGTAAGAGACGACTTTCATTAGGTATAGCAGTTATGGGAAACAAGAGTGTTATTCTTCTTGATGAGCCATCTACAGGTATGGATCCACTTGGAAAGAGGAAGATGTGGAAAGTGATTAAGAAGATTCAAGAGACTCGTAGTATTTTGCTTACTACACATTCTATGGAAGAAGCTGAAGCAACAGGTAGTAAAGTGTGTATTTTATCAGGAAAAGTGTTAGGTATAGGTAAACCTGATAAGCTTAAGAAGGTTTATGGTAGTCGATATTGTATTGAAGGAGAGTTAAGAGGAGCGCCTAATTGTTCAAGTGGTGATGCTAGTAAGTTGATTGGATGGATTTATAAAGAGTTTGGAGATGGTTACCTTGAAGGAAATTTAGGATGTATAAGGGGCAAGAAGAAAGATATTGTATGTGATATCAAATCTATTAATAGTGAATTTATAGAGAGTTGGAGTGGTACATTTAGGATCAATACACAAGCTACGAATTTTGAAGAATTAGTAGGAAGAGTTGAAAGGAATAAAGAAGATATTGGTATTAATAAGTATGTGATATCAGGAGCTACATTAGAGACAGTTTTTATAGAATTGGTTGAAAGGGATTGCATTGAAGAGTGAAGTGGTGATGTTAAGTGGGTGACGTTAAGTTTAGCATGACTTCATGCTAAACTTTAACATAACATTCGACATAACATTGACAACATTGACAACATTGATAACATCAACAACATTGGTAACATTGACAACTTTGATATATTGATATATTTAAATATCATAAGGTGAACAATAACATTGACACATTCGATACATAATGTATGCAATATTGTTTAGTATTTTACTAGTTCTTATAGCTATTTATATAAGTATATCAGATAAACTAATAAATGATGATTATAACAATATAATCAAAGATATTGCTATAATTAAAGAAGATTCATGTGAATTACCTGAATTAGTTGAAGTTAAACATAAACAATTATGTAAATATGTTATTATTGGAGGTTCAAATTTTCTTGGTTCATGGATTGCAAGATTAATACTTATAACACAAATCAAGCCAAATATAACGATTATTGATTCAATTAAACCACCAAAAGATTTATTAAAGAATGATGTTAAATGGATAAAACAAGATTTAAAAGAATTTCAAATAGAGAAAGAAATAATAAATGGATCAGAAGTGTTTATTACAGCATATTATAAATGGGAATATTTGAATGATAAAGTATATTTAGGTATTAAGAAATGTCTTTTAAAGGTAGAAGAATATGAAGCAAAATCGATTATTTTTATATCATCTACAGAATTATATAGAAAATCAAGGAATATTAAAGATTGGTTAATACCATTTGATTATAGAAAAAGGTTTGATTTAGTGATTAGAAATAAGCATGAAAATGATAATACAAATGAGGAATATTTACAATATTTAAAGGAAGGAGAAGAATTAATAAAAAGTATGAAGAATATAGAATACAAAAGTACTAGAATTGGTCATTTATCTGGACATCTTGGTGATGATATTATTACACCTTTTCTTAAAGGTAAAGAGAATGTTATAACAAATAGAGGTACAGGTATACAAGTATCACATGTTGAGCAAGTTGCAGCAAGTTTATTATTTAATAAACCATACAAAAGTACACTTGTAAGTGGAGAACAAGTATATGATGGATTAAGGAAATGGTCAAAGGATATAGGTAATGATAATATAAGGAAAGTATTTGAATATAGTGAACCAGTGTATGTTCAAGCAAGTTTATTACTAATAGTATCTATTATAGTTGATAGATTTCGAAGAGTTTTAAGGATGGATAAAAGAGATGATTGGATACTTAGATTTAAAAGGAAACATAGTACATTGATTGTATTAGATAATTTAGAAGATGGTATATATGAAGGAAATGAAACAATGATAAGAAATGTATTAGATGAAGCATCAATACATGTTAGAATCGATCGGAATTAGAGTTGTTCTAGAACTCACAGATTAACAAAATGGAATATCAACTATAGTAGTTACATAACTGGATAAACAGTTAATGAATTGAGTTAAATTAACTTAACCGTTATTTCAATCCTGCATAAAATGTGTTACTAAATCTTATATGGTATAGCCGAATGTCCGGAGAATCTCTTTTTCTCTTTCTAGTATCGTAATTCTTTCGATTTTACTAACCCTCTAGTCTATATGGTTTAACCGGTTATACTTTTCTTCCAGTTAAATCAATCATTCTAACAAAAATGTATCTCAAAACAGTATCTTTATTACTCCATATAGTTATATTAAAAAAATAAAATTAATACATTCAACCAACCAAACTTCTATACCTTATCTTTACTCAAGTATATTAAACTTTAAAGTTTTACTTTTAGCCAATTAAACTATTTTTTACCTATAACTTTTCCGATTTTTCTCGTAATATATTAACTCTTATCTATGATCATCAAATGATTCAGCTATTCATGAGTCAACAACTCCTACAAAATATCTTCCTTTCTAACTCTTTAACTGGCTATTTTACTACTCCGTTTTTATCTATGTCTCTTTTCATTTTTATAATCTCCTTTAATTGGCTATTCTCCTTCCTTTAATTAAAAAACTTTCTTTTATATCCCATATCGATCCTCTATTCCTATCGATCGTCTCATCTCCTATCTCTTCCTCTCTTCCAACTACTTTTTATATATAAACCACCTCTTTTTTCCTATTTCTCCTTTTTCTTCTTATCGTTCGATCAACTTTTCAGATCTGAACTTTGTCACCTCTTTCTATCGAAGATCCATAAGATACTTAATCCTTCCCTTTTCTTTCCCTTTTTACTCCCTTCTCTTTACATCCAAAATATACAGGGCCTATTTTGCCTATTTTAAATATAAATACACTCTTTTCCTTCTTTAAGAATCCATAAAAAATGGCTGATTCAGGAAATGAAAATTACGTAACTACTGGTTACGATACTGGTGATGTCACTTACTTAGTAGTAGGTTCTGCTATGGTATTCATTATGGTACCAGGACTGGGTTTCTTATACTCAGGTTTAGCTCGTCGTAAATCTGCTCTTTCTATGATCTGGGCTTGTTTAATGGGTGCTAGTGTTGTCATATTTCAATGGTACTTCTGGGGCTACTCTCTTGCCTTTTCTTCAACTGCTACAAATGGGTTTATCGGTAATCTTGATTCTTTCGGTCTAATGAATGTACTCGGTACTGCTGATGCTGCCTTTCCTGAATTAGAATTCGCTCTTTTTCAAGGTATGTTTGCTTGTGTCACAATGGCCATTATAATGGGTGCTGTAGCTGAAAGAGGTAGATTACTTCCTGCTTTAGTATTTGCTTTCGTTTGGACTACTCTTGTTTATTGCCCATTGGTTTGCTGGACTTGGAATTCAAATGGTTGGGCTTATAAATGGGGTGTACTAGATTATGCCGGTGGAGGACCCGTTGAAATTGGTTCTGGTCTCGGTGGTCTTGGCTATTCTTTCGTTCTTGGTCGTCGTAAAGAAAAATATCTCCTTAATTTTAGACCTCACAATGTATCACTTGTCACTTTAGGAACTGTACTTCTATGGTTCGGTTGGCAAGCATTTAACGGTGCTTCTGCTCTTGGTGCTAACCTTCGTGCAGTTTACGCCGTTTTTAACTCAAATCTTTGCGCTGCTCTTGGTGCCTTAACTTGGTGTTTACTCGATTTCAGATTAGAAAAGAAATGGTCAACTGTTGCTATTTGTTCAGGTATTATATCTGGTTTAGTTGCTGCTACTCCTGCTTCTGGTGTTATCACACTTTATGGTTCAGTCGTTTTAGGAATTGCTGCTGGTATTATTTGCAATTTCTCAACTAAAATTAAATATATCATTAAAATCGATGATTCTATGGATATCTTCGCTGAGCACGGTGTTGCAGGTATTGTTGGTCTTTTCTTCAATGCTTTCTTTGGTGCTGATTGGGTTATTGGACTCGATGGTGCTACTGAACATGCTGGTGGCTGGATCTCTCACAATTGGAAACAATTATACATTCAATTGGGATTCGTTGCAGCTTGTTGTGCTTACACTTTTGTAATGACAGTAATTATCTGTTATATCATTAACTATATTCCTGGTTTGAAGTTACGTGCTTCTGAAGAAGCTGAACTTCGTGGTATGGATGAAGATCAAATTGGTGAATTTGCTTATGATTATGTTGAGGTTCGTAGAGATTTCTTAGCTTGGACTCCTCCTACTTCTCAACCTTCTCAAGGTCACCCTGTACATGAAGGTATTTCAGCTGGTTCTGCTTCTGCTTCAAATTCATCTAATGTTGCAGCTGAAAAGAGTTAATTAAGAGTTAATCTTTGTCTCATATTTGGTCTAATGTTCACTTAAATTATCTTGTTTATTCTGTGAATACAATATTTGTTAATTTACCTATGTAAATAATGAGCTCCCACATCCTGTTATCCATTCATTCAATGCCTTTGATCTACTACACCCTGAATTCTCATCTCTTGTAAGCCCTATCTCTTCCTTTATTAAATCAATCTTAGCATCTATAACTCCCATTGAGATGAGATCTTCACACAATAAAATAGTAGAATCAAACGTCTGCTTAACTTTATCAGCTAACTCATTCAAACTACAAACTCCTTCAGTAATACTCTCCAATACAATAGTCTGTGATAGTTTCAAAACAAGTGAATCAACCATAAGACTTGACTCGTTTAACAAACTTTTGCTTAAATCAACAATTTCTTTAAATTTCTTCATATCTCTATTCTGATAAGCATTTGTCATCTCAATAACAGGTTGTAATTCAGCTTCATTTCTATAAGGTCTTGCTTCACTTGAATCAAATATACTAACACCCTCCGAATCACCAGAAAGCAATGAACATAGAACAAAATTAGAAAGTATAGGTATTCTCTTTGGTGAACCTATATTATCATATTGTTGAAAAGATGTAAAGAATGCTGATCTTGAAGAAACCCAATCTTTCTTTAATGAAAATAATCGTCCACCACATTCATGAATAATCGCAAGTGATCTTGGATGTGGTATAGCTGTTTGCACATTTTGTGCACTAGTATATGCCCTTTCAGCTGATTCAAATTCATTCAATCCTATATAAAATTGAATCTCAAGCGCATAAAAATCTAATTCATTGCCACCTAAATTTGTAGAAGAAACTGAAGATCTAATAAGATCTAATACATTTTTCATTCTTTTAAAATTATTATTCTCTTCCCAAAGCTGTGCTAACCTTAATCCTGTACGTACCCATAACCGTGAACCATGATCAATTGAATCAAGTATTGTTTGAAATACAGTATCTACAAAATCAGGTGAACTATTAATATTTTTAGCAACATATTCTAATATATTAGAATATGATTTTTCAATATAACTTTTTCCTAAATTTGCATTGATAGGTATTTGTGTTAAATCATTAAAAACTTTTAAAAAGTCACTTTCATTGTTGTTCTTAAAGTATATTTTTAATACCTGTTTTAATGATTTAAATGAATACTCTTTATCAGTCAATTGTGATACTTGAATAAACATATCAATTGACTTTGATTCATCATTTTCTTTCATCTTTTTAGCTTCATAATATTGTTCTGATATGTTTAATACATTATCATCATCCATATGTGCATCATCATCATCATCTTCATAGAATGCATCTTCATCATATTCATAATCCTAAATTTGTTAGTTCTTGCTTAAAAATATAAAATATACAAATACTTACTTCATCATTCCAATCACCATCTGAATCCATTGTATGTCTAAAAGTGGAAAGTGGTGGTGCAGAATTTAGACTAATCACACATACATTTTTTACACCTTATTTCTACTCCATTTTCTCTAACACCAAAGCGGCCAACTTCTAGAAACATTAAGGTGTTTAATTTTCTTCTCCTTAATTTAACAATCAACCTAACGTAAATTAAATACCACCTTCAACAGATCAAAGATGTTTACGAATATACTAATGGTGCCTTGAAGGATCTGCATGGCACCTCATCTCTAATGTATTTAATATCCTTAAATTCTTCAAGCGTCCTATTCATCTTAAAGAAAAATGCATTTCTTTTTAATTTCATTTGCTCTACATATTGCAGCACAATCAGCTATTGTAGCTGATTCTTATAGTACTTCAACATACAATATTTCTACAGTATCTTCTTATCCAACTGGTTATATTCCAGGTTCTATTGTTTCTGAAGATATTGATATTAATATTGAATCATTCATTCAAGAAAATGAATTTCTAACAGGCGATGAATCTGCATGTTCTAAGCAATCACAAGAATGCTTAGGAAATAAATCTTTTCAATATGTTAATGTCACTTCATCAGACGAACACATATATTCCATTCTCTATAAACCTGTTGGATTAGGTATAGGAGAGATGTTACAGTCTTCAAAGTGTATATATATACATGAAGATCACGGCCAATATAATCATAGATTAGATGTAAGTGATACATTTGGATTTGATATGAGACTTGCAGGAGGAATATGGGCTGATTTCTATTATATGCTAAACACAGAAGGAGTATATTTAAAAAAAGGAGAGCGAAAAGTACGTGCATTTGCAGGTGATATTAGTGCTAAGTATACATCAACTATGATTTTTCAATCACCTGGATACTACTTCTTCTGGGGTCATCGATATGAAGTGATCGTGCTGGCTCAAAAGTTTAGAGTATCTGAAGCATACGTAAAAGATTGTTGCTCTGATAGTGAACCATACGCAACAACTATGCTTACTTATACTGGAGATTATAATATTATTCAACTTCCAGTTCACGATAAATCATTTTATCATTTTAGTCAAGCATCGAAATCCAAGAATAACGAAGTTGTTTGTTGTGACTTGGCTTATAAGTATACAGGAAAGTTACCAGATGCTAAATACAACAATATCAATTGTCCACCTCGTGAAGAATTTGATTTAGATAGTGCAGACTTCGATGCTATGAAAGAAGTATTTAGTAGTGATTCTAATGAAGATCTTAAGGCTATTCCTTCTCCCAATGCTACCTATACTCTTTTCTCTTCAGTCATGACTCAAGATGCCGCTTTGATTGGAACTCAACTTCCTACTGCCATTGGTCTAATTTTGTAAAAATGGGGTTAGTAATTTGTAAATTCATGAAATAGGATTATACAAGTATACTAATTTTTGTAGATCTTATAAACTCTACTTTACGTTCCCCGTTGACGGCAAATTGAATAACAGCAAACTAGGATTCTCAATTCAGCCTAATTTTGAGGCTAAGCACTTTAAAAGTCTTATTGAGTGAATAAGAAAAAACTATTCAATAGTACGCCGCTACGTCAATAAGGTGACACTAAAATTATACAATGGAATTCTGAGTATTTGGGGTCCATTTGCTATATAAAGATGTTAAGTACATATTTTTCAGATCAACGATGCTGCTTCTATTACTATCAGCAGTTGCTGTTGCAGCTGCTACAACATCAACAAATTCAGCAACTACAACATATACCATATCAAAAGTATCTTCATATCCTACTGATATTCTTCCATATTCCTTTGATTCAGAAAAAATTAGTGCTAATGAAGTAATTGATGTTGCTATCGATGCAAATCCGTACTTAACTCGTGATGCTTCTAGCTGTAATATCAAAGCATCTCAATGCTCACAAGGTAAACCTTTACAGTATGTCAACTATACTTCAACAGACTTTCATCAATATCAAATTCTTTACAAGCCTATTGGTTTAGGTGTAGGAGAGTTCTTTCAATCCACAAAATGCTACTGTTATACACAGTGGGCAGGCACTCAATCTTTTACAAACAGGCTTAATGTAACTTCGAGCTCAGGATTTGATTTAATGAAAAAAGGACCTTTTTGGAGCAGTTTTTATCAAATGCTTGGAATTTATGGTCTATCTGTTCAAAGTGGCAACAAAATTGTTAAAGCATATCCTGGTTATATTTATGGCACTGAAACAGGCTCTGATTTTCCATCAATGTCGGCTTGCTATTTCCACTATGGTCACCGCTATGAAGTAATTGTTTATGCTGAAAAGTTCGAAGTAGCATACGGGTATGTAACGGATTGTTGTACAGGTGTCGAAACTTATATGCAAACTATGTTAATTTCAACTGGTGATTTCAACATACTTCAGCTTCCTATTCATGACAAATCGTACATGCATTTTGCATTAGCAACAGGTCCAAGTAAAGGAGATCACCCTTGTTGTGATCTTGCCTATGAGACATTAGGAAAAGGACCTGATCCTAAATACAACGAGGATAATTGTCGCGATTCTCCTGAAAACGCTTCTGCAGATAGCTACGATGCAATGTCAAGTGTATTTGGGGCCGACGATTCTAGTGAAGAGGAGGTTTATGCTGCAGAAGTTCCTACACCGACATATAAACCATTTGATCCAGTTATGAGTCAAAATCCTACCCTTGTTGGACCTCAAAATCCTACTGCTGTAGCATCGATAGTATGATAACCGTAATCTAGTTTATATGATATAAATTGCAAATACTTCATCAAATAAGCCTACTCATAGATTACAAAGCTTAATCATCAGTCTTGTTTAGCTAATACTCTTTAGCCTGGATACCTGAGACAAAAAGATCTAGCACTTCAATCTAAACTTGAGACTTAAGAGCGGCAAAAGCATGCAAATACCACCTTACATAGCACTACTATCCTATAAGCATTAGATCTACTAAACAAGAACTAAAACAATGAAACGGTACTCTTTGCATCAACACTAGACTCCACTTTTTAGTATATAAAGATGCCAAATGTATCATTGTAAGATCAATGATGCTGCTTCTATTACTATCAGCAGTTGCAGCTGCAGCTGCTACAAAATCAACAAATTCAGCAACTACAACATATACAATTTCCAAAGTATCTTCATATCCTACTGATTCCATTCCTCATTCCTTTGATTCAGAACTCTTGGATCCTGCAGATGTTATTGATGCCACTATTGACAAATATCCATATTTAACTCGTGATGCTTCTAGTTGTAATAAAAATGCTCTACAATGCTCACAAGGTAAATTTTTACAGTATGTCAACTATACTACAACAGACTTTCATCAATATCAAATTCTTTACAAACCAGTAGGTTTTGGAGTAGGAGAGTTTTTCCAAACTGTAAAATGTACTTGCTACACTGTTTGGGCTAACAATCAATTTGTCACAACCAGGCTTCGTGTAAATTCGAGCTCAGGAGTTGATTTGGAGAAAAAAGGAGCTCTTTGGACAAATTTTTATCAAATGCTCAAAAACGATGGTCTATCTGTTAAAAGCGGTAGTAGAACAGTTAAGGCTTATCCTGGTTATGTTTATGCCAGTGAAGAAGGCTGGGATAATCCATATCTAAAAGCTGGTTGTTATTTCCACTATGGCCACCGTTATGAGGTTATTGTGTTTGCAGAAAAGTTCGAAATTGCACAAGGCTATGTGAAGGATTGTTGCACTGGTGTTGAAACTTATATGGAAACTATGTTGATTTCAACTGGAGATTTCAATATATTGCAACTTCCTGTTCATGATAAGGATTACTACCACTTTGCTTTAGCAATTGATGAAAGTAAAGGGGAACATCCTTGTTGTGAGATGGCATATAAGTACACTGGAAAGGGTCCTAATCCTGATTATAATGATGACAATTGTCGAAACTCTGCAGAAAATATAGATGTACTTTCAAATACATGGGATGAATCTTCAGATAGCTTTGATGCTATGTCAAATGTATTCAGGGCTGAAGATTCCAAAGAGGAAGAAGTTAATGTAGCAAAGACTACAACAGAACTTCCTTGGCCTAGATATGCTACGTTTAGTCCGGTATTAAGTCAAACTTCTACCCTTGTCGGATCTCAAAAACCAACTGCTGTTGCTACCTTGCTTCCAATGGTGTAATTCACTTTATCGAATAACAATTACACTACACCAATTAGACTAATCTCCAGCAAACAACCGTCTTAAAGATTTACAGCCTCATTCACTTAATTATAAGAGCTATACAATTCAATCAAATCAGAGGACGAGTATCATAGAAATAGGCCTGCATGACAATGTCACCTTTCTTCAGAGGTGACTCATGAAATGCTAAATCCACTAAACCAGAACTAAAATAATGAATCAGAATATAAAGGTTTATTTGACTCCATAATTTAGTATATAAATAGACTAAGTTCATCTTTGCCGAGAGCAATGATGCTGCTCTTATTACTCTGTGCACTTGCAGCACCTATTGCTGCAATCGCAACTACAACATATAAAATTTCAAAGGTATCTTCATATCCTACTAATGCTATTCCATATTCTTTTGATTCGGAACTATTAGATCCTGCAGATGTTATTGACGCCACTATTGACGCAAATCCATACTTAACTCGTGATTATGATATATGCAATTCTAACGCATCTCAATACTCACAAGGGCCCACTTTACAGTATGTGAACTATACTTCATTTGATTTTCATCAATATCAAATTCTTTACAAACCAATAGGGCTAGGTATAGGAGAGTTCTTTCAATCCACAAAATGCAAGTGTTACACCCTTTGGGCAAATACTCAAACATTTACAAACAGGCTTAATGTCACTTCAAGCGCAGGAGTTGATTTAGAAAAAAAAGGGGCATTTTGGCGTGATTTTTATAATATGCTAAAAATCAATGGTGTATCTGTTAAAAAGGATATGAAAATCGCAAAAGCTTATCCAGGATATGTCTATGCTACTTCAACAGGTATTGATTACCCATACATGATAGAAGGTTGCTATTTTCACTATGGTCACCGCTATGACCTCATTGTTTATGCTGAGAAATTCGAAGTAACAAACGGGTATGTAAAGGATTGTTATACAGGTATTGAAACTTACATGCCAACTATGTTGATTTCAACTGGAGATTTCAATATATTGCAACTTCCAATTCATGATAAGGATTACTATCATTTTGCAACAGAAATATGGGAAAGTAAAGGAAAGCATCCTTGCTGCGAGATGGCATATAAGTATACCGGAAAAGGACCTGATCCCAAATACAACGAGGATAATTGTCATGATTCTCTAGAGAATGTAGATGACTTTTCAAATACATTAGACAACTCAGAAAGCACTGAAAACCATGTATCTGAAGATAGTTATGATACCATGTCAAATGTATTCGGGGTTGAAGATTCCAACGAGGAAGAAGTTAATGTAGCAAAAACTAGTACAACAATATTTCCTAGGCCTACATATGCTATGTTTAATCCGATAATAGGTCGAGCTTCTACCCCTGCCGGACCTCAAAAACCTACTGCTGCTGCTAAAATAATTTAAACTCTGTAGTTCAAATTTATCCTTATGATAAGAATTGTTAATAAGTCGTCAACTAATTCTAGACACAGTTAAAGCATCTAGTTTTGTCCAAAATCGCCTTACTTCGTTAGATTGACAAAATGAACTATAACAGTATGGGATAAATAAAACAATAAAAATACTACCTTCATTTGATCTAACAAAGTTGCGTTAAATAACTAATCCGCAAAAGGTGTACTAAAAGGATGAAGCTGTACTTCTGGCATCAGCACTAAATTCCACTTTCTTTATATAAAGATGCTAAGCGTATCTTTTTCAAATTAATAATGCTGCTCCTATTACTCTCTGTAGTTGCTGCAGCAGCAGCTACAACATCAACAAATTCAGCAACTACAACATATACAATTTCCAAAGTATCTTCGTTTCCTACTGCTTCAATTCCATATTCTTTTGATTCGGAACTTTTAGATCCTGCTGATGTTATTGATGTTGCTATTGATGCAAATCCATATTTAACTCGTGATGCTTCTAGTTGTAATAAAAATGCTCAACAATGCTCACAAGGTAAACCTTTGCAGTATGTCAACTATACTTCAACAGGCATTCATCAGTATCAAATTCTTTACAAACCAATTGGTTTCGGCGTAGGAGAGTTTTTCCAATCAGCAGAATGTCTTTGCCACACTATTTGGGCAGGAGCTCACAATTACGTAAACAGGCTTAATGTAACTTCGAGCTCAGGAGTTAATTTAGAGAAAAAAGGGCCTTATTGGCGTGGATTTTATGATATGTTAAAAACTGATGGTGTATCTGTGAAAAGCGGCAGTAAAACAATCAAGGCTTATCCTGATTATATTTATGGCAGTGAATCAGGTTGGGATTATCCATTAGAAAAACAAGCTGGTTGCTATTTTCATTATGGACATCGTTATGAGGTCATTATTCTTGCTGAAAAGTTCGAAATTGCACAAGGCTATGTGAAGGATTGTTGCACTGGTATTGAAACTTATATGCCAACTATGTTGATTTCAACTGGTGATTTCAATATATTGCAACTTCCTGTTCACGACAAATCGTATATGCATTTTGCCTTAGCAATTGGGGAAAGTAAAGGAAAACATCCTTGTTGTGAGCTTGCATATAAGATAACAGGGAAAGGACCTGATCCTCAATACACTGAAGATAATTGCCATGATTCTACAGAAAGTGTAGATATAATTTCAAATACATCAGATAGTTCAGAAAACACCGAAAACAATGAATCTGCAGATAGTTATGATGTCATGTCAAATGTATTCAGGGCTGAAGATTCTAACAAAAAGAAAACTAGTACAACAATAGTTCCTGATCCTACATACACTTTCTTCGATCCAGTAATAAGTCAAATTTCTACCCTTATTGGTCCTCAAAAACCAACTGCTGTTGCTACTTTACTGCCAATGTAATTATTCATTTTATCAAATAACAATTATCCTATATACGTCACTAATTAATTTTAGACTCAATTCGAGTTCATAACTGGTTTAAATATATCTAGCCACATTTACGTAATCATAAGAGCCATACAATCCAATCTAAACTTGAGGCTTAAGAGCGGCGAAAGCATGCAAATACCATCTTAAACTGAACTACTAAGCATTAAATCTACTAAACAAGAACTAAAATAATGAAACGGTACTTTTAGCATAAAAATTAGACTCCATTTTTTGTTATATAAAGATGTTAAGTATATCTTTTTCAGATCAATGATGCTGCTTGTGTTACTATCAGCAGTTGCTGCAGCAGCTGCTACAACATCAACTAATTCAGCAACTACAACATATACAATTTCCAAAGTATCTTCATATCCTACTGATTCCATTCCTCATTCTTTTGATTCAGAACTCTTAGATCCTGAAGATGTTATTGATGCCACTATCGATGAAAATCCGTACTTAACTCGTGATGCTTCTAGCTGTAATATCAAAGCATCTCAATGCTCACAAGGTAAACCTTTACAGTATGTCAACTATACTTCAACAGACTTTCATCAGTATCAAATTCTTTACAAACCAATAGGGTTTGGAGTAGGAGAGTTTTTCCAAACTGCAAAATGTACTTGTTACACTTCATGGGCTTACGATCAACCTTATACAAACAAGCTTAATGTAACTTCGAGCTCAGGAGTTGATTTAATGAAAAAAGGACCTTTTTGGAGCAGTTTTTATCAAATGCTTGGAATTTATGGTCTATCTGTTAAAAGCGGCAGTAAAACATTCAAGGCTTACCCTGGTTACGTTTATGGCAGTAACTCAGGCTATGATTATCCAAATCAAAATCCTGGTTGTTATTTCCACTATGGTCACCGTTATGAGGTTATTGTCTTTGCAGAAAGGTTCGAAGTAACATACGGGTATGTAACGGATTGTTGTACAGGCGTAGAAACTTATATGCAAACTATGTTGGTTTCAACTGGAGATTTCAATATATTGCAACTTCCTGTTCATGATAAGGATTACTACCACTTCGCTGTAGCGGTTGGGAAAAGTAAAGGAGATCATCCTTGTTGTGAGCTTGCATATAAGACATTAGGGAAAGGACCCGATACTCAATATACTGAGGATAATTGCCACGATTCTCCGGAAAGTTATGTTTCTGCAGATAGCTATGATGCTATGTCAAGTGTATTCGGGGCTGATGATTCTAGCGAAGAAGATGTTAATGCTGCAGCAGTTCCTGATCCTACATACAATTTCTTTGACCCAGTAATAAGTCAAAATCCTACCCTTGTTGGACCTCAAAATCCTACTGCTGTTGCTACCTTACTGCCAATGTAATTATTCATTTTATCAAATAACAATTATACGACATCAATTAGACTGATTTTTAGAAAATAACTGGCTTAAAAATCTTCAGCCTCATTTACTTAGTTATAAGAGCTATACAATTCAATCAAATCAGAGGACGAGTATCATAGAAATAAGCCTGCATGACAATATTACCTTCCTTCAGAGGTGGCTCATTAAATGCTAAATCCACTAAACCAGAACTAAAATAATGAAACGGTACTCTTTGCATCAACACTACACTCCATGGTTTAGTATATAAAGATGACATGTGTATTCTTGCCTCAACAATGATGCTGCTTGTATTACTATCAGCAATTGCTGCAGCAGCTGCTACAACATCAACACATTCAGCAACTACAACATATACAATTTCAAAAGTATCTTCATATCCTACTGATTCAATTCCATATTCTTTTGATTCGGAACTTTTAGATCCTGCTGATGTTATTGATGTTGCTATTGATGCAAATCCATATTTAACTCGTGATGCTTCTAGTTGTAATAAAAATGCTCAACAATGCTCACAAGGTAAATCTTTACAGTATATTAACTATACTTCAACAGGCTTTCATCAATATCAAATTCTTTACAAACCAGTAGGGCTAGGTGTAGGAGAGTTCTTTCAATCCACAGAATGCTACTGTTATGCAAAAAATGGAAAATCTCGATCATTTACAAACAGGCTTAATGTAACTTCGAGCTCAGGAGTTGATTTAATGAAAAAAGGACTTTTTTGGAGCAGTTTTTATCAAATGCTTGGAATTTATGGTCTATCTGTTAAAAGCGGCAGTAAAACAGTCAAGGCTTATCCAGGGTATGTTTATAGCACTGAAACAGGCTATGATTATCCATCAGTTGCAGGCTGCTATTTCCACTATGGTCACCGTTACGAGGTCATTGTATATGCTGAAAGGTTCGAACTAACATACGGGTATGTAACGGATTGTTGTACAGGCGTAGAAACTTATATGCAAACTATGTTGATTTCAACTGGAGATTTCAATATATTGCAACTTCCTATTCACGACAAATCTTACTTTCATTTTGCATTAGCAGTTGGAGAAACAAAAGGAGAAGATTCTTGTTGTGCGCTGGCTTATCAGTATACAGGAAAAGGACTTGAACCCAAATACAACGAGAATACTTGTCCTCACGTTCCAGAAAATGTAGATGTACTTTCAAATACATGGGATAATTCTGAAGATAGCTATGATGCTATGTCAAGTGTATTTGGGGCTGAAGATACCAACGAGGAAGAAGTTAATGTAGCAAAAGCTACTACAACAATAGTTCCTGATCCTACATACACTCCATTTAATCCGGTAATAAGCCAAACTTATACCCTTGTTGGACCTCAAAATCCTACTGCTGTTGCTAAAATAGTTTGAACCCCCGTAGTTTATAATAAGAAGTGCTAATAAGTTATCAACAAATTCTAGATTCAGTTTAAGCAACTAATTTCCTTGAAGATCTTCTACTTCATTAGCTTAATAGAATAAACGGTAACAGTAAATAGAACAATAAATATAAGACTAAATCTGAATCTAAAATTTTAGAAGGATTTATGAATGCAAAATACTACCTTCTTTTGTTCTAACAAAGTTGTGCTAAGCCATTTACCGGCAAAAGAAGCACAAAAAAAGATGAGACCGTACTTAGAATGTGTACTAGACTCCACCATTTAGTATATAAAGATGTCAAATGTATCTTTGTCAGATCAATGATACTGGTCCTATTAATATCAGCAGTTGCAGCTGCAGCAGCTACAACATCAACAAATTCAGCAACTACAACATATACCATATCAAAAGTATCTTCATATCCTACTAATGCTATTCCATATTCTTTTGATTCAGAACTCTTAGATCCTGCAGATGTTATTGATGCCACCATTGACAAAAATCGATACTTAACTCGTGATTATGATATGTGCTATTTTAAAGCATCTCAAAACTCAGAAGGTCCCACTTTACTGTACGTGAACTATACATCAACACCTTTTCATCAATATCAAATTCTTTACAAACCAATAGGGCTAGGTGTAGGAGAATTATTTCAATCCACAAAATGTGTTTGCTATTCAAATTGGGCAGATACTCAATCTTTTACAAACAGACTTAATGTCACTTCAAGCTCAGGATTTGATTTGGAGAAAAAAGGACCCTATTGGTACACTTTTTATGACATGCTTAAAACTAACGGTGTATCTGTTCAAAGTGGCAAAAAAAAATTAAAAGCTAATACAGGATATGTCTATGGTTCTTCAACAGGCTCTGATGTTATATCAACACCGTCTTGCTATTTCCACTATGGTCATCGCTATGAAGTTATTGTTTATGCTGAAAAGTTCGAAGTAGCACGCGGGTATGTGAAGGATTGTTTTACAGGTGTTGAAACTTATATGGAGACTATGTTAATTTCAACTGGAGATTTTAACATATTTCAACTTCCAATTCATGATAAGGATTATTATCACTTTGCTTTAGCAAAGGGTTCAAAAAAAGGAGATCACCCTTGTTGTGAGCTTGCATATAAGGTAACAGGAAAAGGACCAGATCCCAAATACAACGAGGACAATTGTCGCAACTCTGCAGAAAATATAGATGTACTTTCAAATACATGGGATGAATCCGCGGATAGCTATGATGCTATGTCAAGTGTATTCGCAGTTGATGATTCTAGCGAAGAAGAAGTTCATGTAGCAAAAACTACTACAACAATAGTTCCTGATCCTACATATAAACCATTCGATCCAGTAATAAGTCTAACTTATACTCTGCTTGGACATCAACGTCCTACTGCTGTTGCTAAAATAGTTTAAACCCCCGTAGTTTATAATAAGAAGTGTTAATAAGTTATCAACGAATTCTAGATTCAGTTTAAGCAACTAATTTCCTTGAAGATCTTCTACTTCATTAGCTTAATAGAACAAACGGTAACAGTAAATAGAACAATAAAAATAAGACTAAGTCTGAATCTAAAATTTTAGAAGGATTTATGAATGCAAAATACTACCTTCTTTTGTTCTAACAAAGTTATGTTAAACCACAAACCCGCTAAGGAACTAATGAGATACAACTGACGGTATGAGTAGAATAATCAATATCAGACAATTTGCTGTGCATATATAAGAGACCATAAAACTGGTGCTAATCTTCACCACTTCAAAAATGTTGTTCTTCTTACTCTCTACTGTTGCTTTATTTGCAGCAGCTGCAACAATCTCAACAAATACAAATACAGATACAAACACTAAAACATACGCTATTTCCACAGTCTCTTCATACCCTACCAATGCTATCCCGTACGGTCTTGACTCAGAAATAATCAATATTGATGATACAGTTGAGGCTGCTATTAATGCAAATCCATATTTAACTAGTGATTATTCAGCATGCAATAAAGATGCACCAGAATGCAGCCAAGGTAAATCTTTGCAGTATCTAAGCGTCTCATCTAATTTTTCCCAGTACCAAATCCTTTATAAGCCTATTGGATTAGGATTAGGTGAAAACTTTCAAACTTCTAAATGTACTTGCCTTGGAATGACAAATGGCTATTCTTTTACACATAGACTGAATGTCACATCAAGCTCAGGGTTTGACATGGAGAGCAAGGGAGGTATGTGGCGCGAATTTTATCAAATGTTGCAAAATGAAGGTGTAAGTATCAAAACCGGTAGCAAAATCATGAAGGCTTACCCAGGCTATGTATACAGCACTCAGACAGGGAAATCAAGTGGTGATGCATCAGACTATTGCCATTTCACCTGGGGCCATAGGTACGAAGTAATTGTACTTGCTCAAAGATATGGTGTAGGAGAAGGTTATGCAAAAGACTGCTGTTCAGATGCAGAACCTTATATGACCACTAAGCTCATTTACACTGGTGATTTCAATATAATCCAGCTTCCTATTCATGATAAGGATTACTACAAATTTAGTCAAGCGGTTCAGCCTCATATCGGATCACATCCTTGCTGCAATATGGCGTATGCGTATTTAGGGAAAGGACCTGACCCTCAATATAATGACGACAATTGTAACAATTCTCAGGAAAATAAAGATTCAAATTCATCTAATATGGATGAGTTAGAAGATGCTAAAAATGATGCTATGACAGGCGTGTTTAGTGACAAAGATTCTTTTGAAGACGATGAAATTAATTTAGCATCAGCTCCTACTCCTTCATATGATCTCTTTCCCGCAATAATGAGCCAGGATGCAACTTTGGTCGGATCTCAAAAACCTACTGCCGTTGCCACAATAGTATAAGACAGTACCGTACTTATAAAAATGATCAACATGTAACACAATTGTATATATAGAACCAGATAATTAGACAACTAGCTTAAGGCTAGTCATCGCTGCTTCATAAGATTTTGCAATGATTTAAACGCTTTTTTGAGCCTAAATCAAAGACTAAACCTTTAGAAGGTATTTTAGACAAAAATACCACCTTCTTTTGATTAAAAGGATTATTGACTTAAGTCTAACAGGTCAAATGGTTCTATAAAGTTTCCTTTATGATTGTCGGAATCTTTCTGCTCTCATATATAAGGGTAAGTAAAATTCGCAAAATATAGTTGCAATAATGTTGAATCTCTTACTGTATACAGTTGCTGCAGCAGCTGCAGCAAGTTCATTAACTTCAGCAAGTTCAGCAACTTCAACAATTTCAACAACTTCAGCAAGTTCAAAAATTTCAACAACTCATTCTGCTACTACGACATATACTATTTCAAAAGTATCGTCATATCCAACTGGTAATATCCCATTCTCTCTTGATTCAAAAAATGTAGATCCTGAAAGCCTTATAAAATCTGCTATTCGAGCAAACGAATACTTAACTGAAGATGAGTCAACTTGCAACAAAGATTCACCTCAATGTTCTGAAAGTAACTCCTTACAGTGGGTTAATTATACTTTGTCCAAGGATCCTGAATATGCAATTCTATACAGGCCTATTGGATTTGGTATAGGAGAATTCTTTCAGACTGCAAAATGCCATGAAGCTAATTTTGAATTGTCTTATTCATATACAAACCGAATTAATGTCACTCATAGTTCAGGATTTGATATGGAAACTCAGGGGGGCGTATGGAGTGAATTCTATCAAATGCTAAAAACTGATGGAGTATCTGCCAAAAAAGGAAGTTCAACAATTAAAGCTTACCCTGGTTATGTTTATGGCAAATATTCATCAAGTCTTCATGCACCTGGACCGTATTGCTACTTTTTCTATGGTCATAGATATGAGCTTATAGTGCTTGCACAAAAATTTCAAGTGGCAGAAGGATATGCAAAGGATTGTTGTTCTGATACAAGCACGTATGCAAATACAATGCTAGTTTCAACTGGCGATTTCAATATCATACAACTACCTATTCATCATGACTCGTATTATCATTTCAGCACGTATAGTGGAGGATGCACAGACAAATATTGGTGTTGTTATATGGCTTATGCGTTCACCAACAAGCCATCAGATCCCAAGTATAATACGTGTCCAGTTACTGTAACAGGTGCGGAGTCAGAATTCAATAAGAGTTTTCTAGATACTGAGGACAATTATGAGGCAATGTCAAACGTATTCAGCGATAATAAAGAAGATGTTGATGTAGCAGATTCACCTACTGTCACATATTCCCTTTTCTCTTCAATTATGACTCAAGATGCTTCACTAATTGGAGTTCAACTTCCAACCGCTGTTGGTAAAATTGTTTAACATATACCAATAAACGTAAGGAAGGTCTAATAACATAAAAAATAAAAAATAAAGTTTTGCAAATTTTGGAATTTTCAAATCCGCTTCAGACAATGAGGAAACGTCGTATTAAAAACCTAATTTCAGATTTGTTTAAACGCAAGTGTCCTCTATTTTATGAAATTTTAAAATTATTCTTCTTAATCAAACCATCTCTATGACTGCGTGTAAAAAAGTAATCAAATCCTTCCGCAGTATTCATAGACACACTTTCCAGGCAAAAATTAAAAAACATAAAAAGAGGCGGGCTTCGACCGCGTCAACCAGCAGAACAATAAAAATAAGACTAAATCTGAATCTAAAATCTTAGAATGATTTATGAATACAAAATACTACCTTCTTTTGCTCTAACAAAGTTGTGCTAAATAGCTAATCCATTAAGGAACTAATGAGATACAACTATGTGTAGAATAATCAATATCAGACAATTTGCTGTGCATATATAAGAGACCATGAAACTAGTGCTCTTCACCACTTTAAAAAATGTTGTTCTTCTTACTCTCTACTGTTGCTTTATACGCAGCTGCTGCAACAAGCTCAACAGCAAGCTCAACAGCTTCAGCAACTACAACATATGCTATTTCCACAGTCTCTTCATACCCTACAAATGCTATTCCGTATGGTCTTGACTCAGAAATAATCAATATTGATGATACAGTTGAAGCTGCTATTAAGGCAAATCCATATTTAACTAGTGATTATTCAGCATGCAATAAAGATGCACCAGAATGCAGAGAAGGTAAATCTTTGCAGTATGTAAACGTCTCATCCAATTTTTACCAGTACCAGATCCTTTATAAGCCTATTGGATTAGGAATAGGAGAAAGCTTTCAGTCTACTAAATGTCTTTGCTTTGGATCATTGCAGCATTATTCTTATACAAATAGACTGAATGTAACATCAAGTTCCGGGTTTGACATGGAAAGCAAGGGAGGTATTTGGCGCGAATTTTATCAAATGTTGAAAAATGAAGGTGTAAGTATCAAAAGTGGTAGCAAAATCATGAAGGCTTATCCAGGTTATGTATACAGCACCCAGGCAGGATTATATCAGGAATCTTCTCAATACTGCCTTTTCGCCTGGGGTCATAGGTACGAAGTAATTGTACTTGCTCAAAAATATGAAGTAGCAGAAGGTTATGTAAAGGACTGCTGTTCAGATGCAGAACCTTATATGACCACTACGCTTATCTATGTTGGAGATTTCAACATAATCCAGCTTCCTATTTATGATAAGAATTACTATAAATTTCATCAAGCTATTCAACCTCATATCGGATCACATCCTTGCTGTAATATGGCGTATACATATACAGGGAAAGGACCTGATCCTAAATATAATGAAGACAATTGTAATAATTCTCAGGAAAATGAAGATTCAAATTCATTCAATATAGATGAGTTCGAAAATGCTAAAAATAATGCTATGACAGGTGTGTTTAGTGAAGACGATGAAATTAATTTAGCATCTGCTCCTACCCCTTCATATGATCTCTTTCCCTCAATAATGACCCAGGATGCAACTTTGGTCGGACCTCAAAAGCCTACTGCCGTTGCCACAGTAGTATAGGCAGTAACACAATTATAAAATTGATCAACATGCTACACAATTGTAAATATAGAGCCAGATAATTAGACAACTAGCTTAAGATTAATCATCGCTGTTTGCACAGGACGTTGCAATGATTTAAAAGCTTTTGAGCCTAAATCAAAGACTAAACCTTTAGAAGGTATTTTAAAAGAAAATACCACCTTCTTTTGATTAAAAGGTTTATTGGCTTAAGTCCAATGGCTTAAAAGGATCTATAAAATTTCCTGTATGATTGCCGCAATCTTTCTGCTCTCATATATAAGGGGGAGTAGAAGTCGCAAAATATAGTTGCCATAATGTTGCATCTCTTATTGTATACAGCAGCTGCAGCAGCAGCAGCTGCAAGTTCAGCAAGTTCAGCAAGTTCAGCAAGTTCAGCAAGTTCAGCAAGTTCAGCAAGTTCAGCAAGTTCAGCAAGTTCAGCAAGTTCAGCAAGTTCAGCAAGTTCAGCAAGTTCAGCAAGTTCAGCAAGTTCAGCAAGTTCAGCAAGTTTAGTAACTTCACTAACTTCAGCAAGTTTAGTAACTTCACTAACTTCAGCAAAGTCAACAATTTCAGCAACTTCAACAACTTCAGCAAAGTCAACAACTCATTCTGCTACTACAACATATACTATTTCAAAAGTATCGTCATATCCAACTGGCCATATCCCATTCTCACTTGATTCAAAAAATGTAGATCCTGATAGCCTTATAGAATCTGCTATTCGTGCAAATGCATACTTAACTGAAGATGAATTAACTTGTAACAAATATTCACCTCAATGCTCTGAAAGTAACTCCTTGCAGTGGGTTAATTATACCTTGTCCAAGGATCCTGAATATGCAATTCTATACAAGCCTATTGGATTTGGTATAGGAGAATTCTTTCAGTCTGCAAAATGCCACAGTTCATATGCGGAGACGTCCTATTCATACACAAACAGACTTAATGTAACTCATAGTTCAGGATTTGATATGGAAACTCAGGGGGGCGTATGGAATGAATTCTATCAAATGCTAAAAACCGAAGGAGTATCCGCCAAGAAAGGAACTTCAACAATAAAAGCTTACCCTGGTTATGTTTATGGGAAATATACAACAAGTACTCCTGCTTATGTAGGAAATACTTGTTACTTTTTCTATGGCCATAGATATGAGCTTATCGTGCTTGCGCAAAAATTTCGAGTGGCAGAAGGATATGCAAAGGATTGTTGCTCTGACGCCGGCGCATATGCTGATACATTGCTCGTTTCAACTGGTGATTTCAATATTATACAACTCCCAATTCACGATAGCTCATATTATCATTTCAGTACGTATCGTGGTCCTTGTACAGACAAATCTTGGTGTTGCTATATGGCTTATGTATTCACAAACAAGCCACCAGATCCCAAGTATGACAAGTGTCCAGAGGGTATAACAGGTGCAGACTCAGAAATAAATAAGGGCTCTTTAGACACTCAAGAGAATTATGACGCAATGTCAAACGTATTCAGCGATAATAAAGAAGATGTTGGTGCCGCAGATTCACCTACTGTCACATACTCCCTTTTCTCTTCAATTATGACTCAAGATGCTTCACTAATTGGAGTTCAACTTCCAACCGCTGTTGGTAAAATCATTTAAAGTATACCAATAAGATTCGTGTAAATCATGTGGCGTTGTTAGTTAGGCTTCCGGTTAAGACTAAAGATAGTGAATTAAGTAAATACTACCTTTTATCGATAAAAATGGCTGGCTAAATGTCCAGTTAATGATACTAAAGTGAGAGATAGTACCTTAAATGATAAGCAGGGGGTCTGCATATGTAGTGTTTGTAAAATGTTTGTAGATATAAAAGGGAAGAGCTACAAGCAATATGAAGTAGACTAACATGAATATTCTATCAATTATATTGCTTGCAGTAAAAATAGCTTCTGTGCCTGTGCCAGGTACACCTCTTTCAAGCTGTACTATTTCCAAAGTATCATCACTTCCTGCAGATACAATTGACTGGAAGGCAGGTGATATGGAAGATAAATCGTATAAAAGAGGCTCTAATGTCAAGGATCCTGATCATTTAAGAAAGACAGAGGATGACATCTACGACGCTTGGGATCGTCGTGGATCTTTGGAAAAAGGTTCTGATGTCAAGGATCCTGATCATTTAAGAAAGACGGAGGATGACATCTACGACGCTTGGGATCGTCGTGACTGAATACAGACAATACATGATATTCTCATCTGTTATAGAGCAACACAGTAATGTAATTAATTTTCAATTACGTACTGCTATTGGTAAAATAACTTAGCTATGAGATGTAACAACTAAGTAAAATATACCGGTTAGGATAATATAACCAGTTAGAGTGTGAATCATAGACGTGATAAGATTAACCCTAATACAAGTTGGTGCAAACTATTTTTGTACCAATTTCATTCACGCCCAAGTAAGTATGTCCAGACCCTCAATTGCTATATTAGGTGTAGGTAATATTGGTACTATTGTTGCATGTGCTTTAAGATCATTACCTGAACCACCTAAGATTACTTTGCTGTTTTCATCTACAGCAAGATTGGCACAATTTAATGAACTTGGATTGAAACTTAAAGTAACAAGATCAGGTACAGTTTATGAATATGATGGGTTCAGTTTAGCTACAGTTAATACATGTTATGATCCAATTGATAACTTAATTGTTACAACTAAAGCACATCATACAATGAAAGCATTAGATCCTTTAGCACCTTTATTATCTAGTAATAGTGATATAATGTTTATACAGAATGGATGTGGTATTCATGATAGAGTAAAGAATGAATTATATAGTAATAAGAGAGCTCCAAGGTTTATTTTAGGTGTTACAGATCATGGAGTTAATTCTACTGAACCCTTTAGTGTTATACATGCATCTATGGGTACAATTAATATGTCTATTGTACCATCAAATGTAGATAAAGAATGTTATATTATAAAAACATTAAAGGAATGTTCATCACTTAACGCATTAGAGGTCGATTATTTTGATTTGTTGCAATTGCAGTATAACAAACTTATTGCAAATTGTTGTGTTAATCCATTAACAGCGTTGTATGGAGTACAAAATGGAGTACTTAGAGAATCAGATAATTTCAAGAATACAATGTATCAAATCGTTGCAGAATGTTGTTATATTATAAATGCGTATAATATAGTTAAGGAAATACCATTGACATTTGTACCACAAGTTGTTTTTGATAGAGTATTACAAGTTTGTGAAAGAACAAGTAGTAATTGGTCATCAATGGTTCAAGATATTAGGAATGGTAAAGAGACAGAGATTGAATATTTGAATGGATTTATAGTACAAGCATTTGATGAAGCAGCAAGGGAAAAACATGATTTAGCAAAGCCAAGAGTTAATTCTTTAATTGTATCTATGATTAAAGCATTAGAGGATGTTAAAAGGAAAGGCCTTTAAGTGAGATGTTTTGTAATGCTTTAAGTCTGTAGGTGTGTAAACTTTGGACTACGGTGTCACTCAAGGCATCTTGACACTTCGTATCAAGATGCATTGAGTCACGATTTATTTCAACACTAATCACCTCCCTTAATATCTCATTCATCTCATTAGCATACTGTGATTCATTAATCAACCCCTTACAATACTGTTCAACCACTCTTCTATCCCTTGAAACTATAGCCAATAGTGCAACATTCAATCTGAAAGAAACAACATCGCTTACCGTATAATCACCAAAGTAGTTCAATTCTTTCAAAATTTCAACGGTATTTGATTTGTTTATCAATGGCACAATAAGATGTGATAAATCTATATTTATCCATTTATTATTGTTAAGTATAAATCCATATTCACATAACAAGAATTCTTGTGAATGAGGACCATATGAAAGGTATAATTCATTACCTGCATCAACACCTTTTGAACAACATCTAACTTCTATTCCTTTTATTGGATGTAAATTAATCTTTACACTCAATTCTGAATCATCTGTATGATTAAACATATCAACAATTGGTACCATACTTATCATATCATCATGTTTAATCTGTCTATTATTCAAATCAGTGAATACGACTCTTGTATTTACACATAACCATGCATGAATATACAACTTAGGTATATCATTAAACACAGTCGAACCATTCCAATCATTTATAACTCTTTCTTTCATAGAATTTACATGATTTAAAGCAGGCTTAGATAAATATTTTAATCGATCTTCTGACCATAATAATGGTATATCTTTAAAGCTTTCAATATCAGGTAATGTTGACAAATATGTCATACATAAATCAAAATCTAAAGAATCAGAGATTTTTAACTTTAAAGGATCAACAAAATATTCATATATGAATTTACTTAATATTCCATGTGCAGATGATCCAATTTGATTCAATGATACAACGTTTATTAGACATCTTTTTGGTATTTTAAAGATGACGTCATTTGGTTCAATTCTTTGATTTGATATAATTGATCTACCTTTTCCAGGTAAATTTACAATATTTACTTTATTTGATATAAAGCCTGTACTTGAAATTATATCAATAAGGTGATCCATATATTAAGAAAAAAGTGAGCGGAGAAAACTTTGTGAATCCAATTTTTTTACCCGGGGTTTCGAGGAATTATTATCGATTACATTATCAACTTCTTATACAATGTATCACAATAAACTCATATAATAACTACTATATATAAATATTGTATAGAGCATAAATTGTCAATATTTTATAATCGGTATAAAATTCAGGTAACTTATATGGTGTTTGGGTGTGGTATCGGACTTATAACTGTAATTGCGTGCTCAAAATCGTGGGGTATATATTGCCGATTAGGCTCATCTGCTGACAAATAGAATATGTGCCTTACTTGTTATATAAAAGGCAGGATATGTTAAGAAATTTACATATCGTAAAGAAAAGTTATCGATTTATTAAAACAATGGCAGGAAGAACAGAAGATGAATGGAGGGCAGTACTTAACCCTGAACAATTCAGAATATTAAGAGAATTAGGTACAGAAACACCTGGAACTGGTGAATATGAACATCATTTTGAAAAGGGAGTTTATAAATGTGTTGCTTGTAGTTCTCCATTGTATAAAAGTGATACAAAATTTGATTCAGGATGTGGTTGGCCAGCTTTTTTTGATGCTATACCTGGTGCTATTGAAACAAGAAGAGATACAAGGTTTGGTAAGGATAGAACAGAGATGATTTGTTCTAATTGTAAGGGACATTTAGGGCATATTTTTAAAGGTGAAGGATATGATGTTCCAACTGATACTAGACATTGTGTTAATTCTGTTTGTTTGAAGTTTGATAGCGATACTACATAAGATACTTCGTATCTTATGTACTTGTACAAAACATATGATCCATACATTAAATAAGATACGAAGTGTCTTTGCAGTATTTAAAATACTCAAAATACTAAAAGTACTATAAAATTACTTATAAAATGTATGTATATCTTATACACAGTATAGATAGTAGATATACTTTAAGCAGTTTACTACACACATAAGATACTTCGTATCTTATGTGCTTCGTACTAATACTTACTCCTAAATGTTCCCTCATGTGCAACAATCTCAACCCAATAATTATCAGGATCTCTCACAAAAGCAATATGTTTCATCCTTCCATCTTGAGGCCTCTTTTGCCATTGTACAATATCATACCCCTCTAATCTCTTACAAGCTAATTCAAGATTATCAACTGATATACACAAATGTCCAAATCCTTGTGGCTTATCATTACCACTATGATATACAAACCCATCTTCATTCTCTGTACCCCAATTCCATGTAAGTTCAACAACTCCTTCTCTATTCCAAAGACTACTATTTTCTCGATTACTAGTATATGCAAGAAAGAATAACGTAAATTTTGCTTCTGCAAATTCTTTAGTATGAATTAATGTCATACCTAGTGCTTTCTCATAAAATTCAATCGATTTCTTAGGATCTTTTACACGAATCATAGTATGATGAAAATTATATGTAGATCGATCCGTACTTTTTGGTATATTATCAATATAAAAATCATTCTGTATAACTTCAACCCAATAATTATCAGGATCAAGTACAAATGCAATATTCTTTTGACGACCATCTGTAATCTTCTTTTGAAATCTCACTTCTTTACTTTCTAAATCAGCACAACATGCTTCAAGATTATCAACTGTAATTGCAATATGTCCAAATCCACGAGGTTCTGTATTGCCATTTGCTATTTTATAATTATCATCATTCTCAGTACCATAATTTTGTGTTAATTCAAGTACGCCTTCTCTGTCCGTCCAGGGACATTTAGTAGGACGAAATGCAAGATAATAAAGAGTAAATTTTGCTTCAGGGTAATCATCTGTACGAATAAGTTTCATACCAAATGATTCTTCATAAAATTTAATACTTTTTTGTGCATCTTTAACACGAATCATAGAATGATTCAATAGATAAGTAGAAGTGTCCGTCATCCGCGATTACCGACAAGTAAAGAACAACTAAGGAAAGAATCAATTGATTAGGTAAGCAATTGTATAAACACTCTGTAAACAAATAAAAAAGTAAATAATCAATCAATTAGTTAAAATAATCAATTCATTAAATATTAATTGATAATGTTGAATAATTAGAAAGTCAGGTTCATGATTCCCCGATTACCTATTTAAATTCAACTCAAACCTTATTTGTGATATAGGTGTATATACTTTTTTCAATTCACTATATTCTTCGATCACCAATTGTTATATTTTCATACTCAAATAAACAGAAACAAACATAAATAACAGGAAATTCACTCAATTCACTCAATTAACTAATTAACTAATTCACAATGGGAATGCTAAAAAGTCGACCATTAATAGAATTATTAGCACAAGCATTAGAAGATGATGACGTATATTCAGCTTTACTTATAAGTATAAGTGGCAGCGTTATTGCATCAGCAGAAACACAAGCTCATGCAGATCATAAGAATGCAGTATATGGATCATTCGCTGCACAAATGTGGAAAACATATATAAGACAAGTAAGAGGTCCAGCATTTCAAGAATTAGTTAATAGAAGTTCAGATACAAGTAATACCACAGAAAATGAAGAAGATCAAGTTGTATGGATATCAGCTATCTTAGAAGAAGAAACAATACTTGTAAGGTTAATAAATCCAACAAATTTATTAGTATTAGTTGCTCCAAGTTCAATTACATCAACAGGATTATTAGAATTAAAATCTAGATCACTTGTGGATGAATTAAAGAGTGAACTTGGTTCGTATAAGTCAGAGTATTAATTCTCTGTGCGAATCACAGAGTAATGTGTTATTAAATACACATAAACACACATGGGTGCACTGCAATCATATATGTTAGTCCTCAAAAGGATTTGTAATCTTCTCACTTGCTAATCTTGCTGGTTTAACAGGTATAGGCGGAGGTTTCCTCTTATTAGCTAATACAGATGCTGAAATTGAAGGTGGCCTCTCTGAATATGAAACATCAGAATCACTTTGATATGATTCTGTATCTGATGAATCAGATACATCTGCAGATCTTATAGATCTTCTTGATTCATCAGATGAATAATCAATTTGATCATCAGGATAACTTAATCTATCATATTCCTTTAAAGCATTAACTAATTCTTCATTAGTATGAATTAATGGACCTATGAATTCTTCTGATTCAATTATTTGAATGTATCGTAGAATTGATCTACGTAATTCTTTGCATTTAGAGAATAATTCACTGATTTTCTTATTCTCAGCAGGTCTTTCAATTCTAAGATCTAATCTTTCCATTGAATTCTTTAAATTTGTAGCTGATGAACTTGCTTGTGCTAAAACACTTCGAATTTTCGGTTTTTCTTTCTCTAAATCAAATTTACTATGTGAAGATCTTCCAGTTGTCGATCGTCCAGTTGTAGATCTTCCAGCTGTCGATCGTCCAGTCGTAGATCTCCCAGTTGTAGATCTTCCACTTGTACTCTTCTTATCCTTCTTTCTTGAATATGATTCAGCATATGTTTCTTCTCTTCTTGAACTAACAGATGATTCAGAGAAACTCCTTTGTCTACTTGTACCTTCATTAGGATTAGCTGCTCTCTTACTTGCAGCTCTTGCTGAATTTCCAATAGATACAAGTCCCGGTACATCAGAATATTGTTTACTCCATTGTTTACCCAAAATTATTAACCTTGTACGGACTTGTTTATTAGTAGTGAATTCTGTAATCATCTCTCTTATATAAAGGCTAAGCTTTTGATCTATAAGATTATGTCTAATACGGTCAGATCCATTATCAAGTAAAGCATCTAATATCGTTAAAGCACGTAATTGGTTATGTATATTGCCATATTTAAGTTTCTTTCTTAAAGCTCTTGCTGCTTCACTTGATCCTGTGCTTGTAAGTTTAATAGCATCTAGAAGGTCAATAAGGCCATCAATACTGTCAATTTCATATGATTTACTTGTTAAATCATCAATTGATACAGTAACTGCTGTATATGGATGATCTACAAAGAATCCCATTATCTAATAGTAATAGTTGCAGTAATGTAGTGAATGGTTGGTGAATGGTTGATAAGTTGATGATGACTCAGATAAGCAAAACACGGCTGAACGATATCAACGGGATAAGACAAATTCACTCTCAAAACAATATACAAAAACAATAAACAATTGACTCAAATTAATCTAATCAATTTTATATGACAGTTTGTCTAATAAATATAAAGACAGACAAAGTGGTTGTGGGTTGTCGATGACATCATAGCCTTACGTTAGATTACGATATTTCATTACATTTGACGCACTCACACTTATACCCACGCCCACATCCACATTTTGTCATCATATAAACTCACATACTCACACACTCACACACTTCGTCAATATCGCATATTTATTAAATAATCGTATTATGTCTGCTATATCAAAAACTCTAAAAGTACCTCCTGGTGCTCAAATCGCCACTCTCGCTGGTGGCTGTTTTTGGGGTCTAGAACATCTATATAGAAAGTATTACATAGATAAAGGTGTTTATGATATAAAAGTAGGTTATGCAGGTGGAAGTACGAAATCACCAACATATAGAGAAGTATGTTCAGGTGATACAGGTCATGCAGAAGCAGTACAGATATCTTTTAATCCAAATGAAGTACCATTCACAACTATAGCCGATTTCTTCTTTCGTATTCATGATCCTACAACATTGAACTATCAAGGTCCTGATGTAGGTACACAGTATCGATCTGTTGTTTTCTATCATTCAGAAGATCAGAAGAAGGAAGCACAAGATGTTGCAAGTGATGTATCGAAACGTATATTTGGAGGTAGACCTTTTGCTACGATCTATGAACCAATTAAGGAGTTTTATGATGCAGAGGATTATCATCAAAAGTATTTAATAAAGAATCCTCATGGGTATGAATGTCCTACTCATTATGTAAGGTCTTAGACGTATACAAGCATGACGATAGTCATGCTTGGTTAAGCGTTTACCTACCTATGATATACGCATGTCTCAAATCGTACGTAGATATAGTTATAAGTATATCTAGATGCACGTATATTTATACATGCCATCACGTATGACTATCGTCATACGTTATCATACGTTATCATACGCGTACGCGCATTCGAAAGACATAAGGTGTATACTCACACCCCAATATCCACTGAACCAATTATGATCTCCTCATTTCTTTACTTTATACAAATCATGTCGACAAACAAAGAACTGAAATTCATTGATCCTGAACCAATTCAATCGGATGAAAATGGTGAATTCACTCCTACTGGTTTAGATTACCGCACAACCAATGACGACAACAAGAAAGATACTCCATCAACAGAGGCAAAATGGTCAGTATCTCTACTATACTATCTCTTAAAAGCTCAAAGATACTCAGCATACATATTTTCAGGCTTTACAATGTTACATTTACCTGCTGTTGTAATTTCACCTGCAATTACAAGATCAATTGAATCAGGTAATTCAGTCTTACGTGCAGGTCGTGCAATCTATCAATTTCCACCAATTGAAGCATTGATCGGTGGTTCATTATTGATTCATATCGTTGCAGGTATTGGTATTCGTTTAATTCGAAACCAAAGTCATAAAACAAAGTATGGTAAAATAACAAGAGTATCAGCAATTGCAAAATCTGGTTATCTTTTAACTTTTATGGGTCTTGGCCATATTGTTTTAGAAAGAATTGTACCACTTCTTGTTGATGGTGATAGTTCTTTCGTTGATCTTGCTTATGTATCACATGCATTGTCAGTTAAAGGTGCAGTAACATATTTTTCACTTCTTGGTTTAGTAGCTGTATATACATATCATGCAACAGGTGGATCATTAAGATTCTTAAGAAAGAAATTGGGATATAGACCTGCAATTGCAGCATCTATAATGTCAATTCTTGGAGTATTAAGTTTTCAAGTTATTTCGAAAGCAGGACTTTCACATGGTGCATTAGGTAGTCATTATAATGCATATTTGAATTATATATGATGCGCAACATTTCATACGCCATTGGCGTAACGATTGTCATTGTTCAACGATAGCTAATACGCCAATGGCGTATTAGTTGTTATCTTTTGTCCATTCCTCTACAGTCGTATTTATCGTCTCTATTTCATTAATTGAAAGAGTATCTGCAAGCTTCCTTACAAACACTTCCGATACTTCTTGTACTGATGGTACTTTCGCATTACCTAATATATTCTTCATCGATGTAGTACTTTTATCTGCTAATCCACATGCAACAATCTTATCGAACCATCTTAAATCTGTAGAGACATTAAGTGCTATACCATGTGTTGTTATCTTTCTTCTCATATGTACACCAACAGCACATATCTTTTCATTATCTGACACCCAAACACCTGGATTCTCTGTAGTTTTGGCTTTTATATTATATCTGTCTAATGTTTTAATAATTGACTTTTCTAGAGTACAAATGTATGATTTTGCAGTTAAATTAAATAATCCAATATCTAATACTGGGTAAGCGATTAGTTGTCCTGGTCCATGGAATGTCGTTTGGCCACCTCTTAATGCATGAACAACAGTTGCACCATTTTTAGTTAGTCCATCGTCAATAGTAGTGTTGATATCGCGTCTACCTGTTGTATAGACTGGTTTCATTTCCATAGTGAATACTGTTGGTGTAGGATAAGTAGAAGATTGAATTTTCTTTAAATCTAGCCATATTCTACTTAGATTATCTTGTGCAATTTGACAGTCTTGATATTTTGGTATATTTTTAAAGAATATATGACGTATACGCATAGTTGTGTGTGGTGTGTGGTGTTGGTTGTGAAGGTAAATGTGATGCATCCAAAATAGGAAAAAAATTATCACCAAATAAGGTTTATAAGATTTTAGTGAAGATGATGAGTGAGTGAATATATATCATTTTTATACAAAATTTGTATTTTGTTTGCGTCATGTATTTTGTGTGTAACATGTGTATTTGAGTGTATATTTATGTAGCAATTGAGTGTGTATTTGTAGGGTATAGAATGAGCATTTGCAGGGCATTTGTGTAAGTGCTTGGGTAAGAACTATAGTGCATATGTAAATAAATTTGTGCACACTTTGCGTTCATATTCTGTAATTAATTGTCTGTACTGTGCATTGGAATATATATTGTAAGGAACTGAACAATACAACATATCTATGATGATACATGTATCACTTACCCTAGTAACAATTTATATTGTACACATACTAACATTTAATAGGGCTATTATAGCATCGCGACTACACGTAAAACAAAGTAAACAACTTTACGTGCACCATAATAACACATACCATCTGTTATGAATACTGGTATTATGGATTATCGTGCAGAAGTTGGCTGCATGTCAAAACATAATAAACATGTATATACACAGACAAATCGTTTAACAGCAGAATGGAAGAACAAATGGAGAGGACATTTACGATTATGGCATGTATATTTTGATAGAATTGATGAATCAGTTTCACAAGATGCAAGACATGCATTAAGACAATTAGGTGCATCTATTGATCCATTTTTTAGTACAACAGTAATATCATGTGTTATATCAAATAGGTCACTTGAAAATGTACCACAACATGATATATTGTATAAGGCAAAAACTGCTGATATACGTATTTGGAGTTATGATAAATTAGCAAGGTTTCTTAATACAATGGGTATGTCTGTTAAGGCGAAGACTACAAAATCAAAAAGTATTGGAAGTATACAGAAACTTTTACAAGAGGAGAAATATCATGGTCCAACAGATGAAGATCCTACAGTTAGGAAGCCTGAATTTTATTATTTTAAGAATCCTTATATAATGCTTTCAGATACTAAAGGAGTGTTTAAACCAATGGAGATAAGAGAGTATAATGATAAAATGAAATGGCCACATTTACAAAATGTGACACCCTATCAATGTCCATTTCATTTAGATAGCGATGCTATTTGCTCTGACAATAAAGAAGATACAGGTAAAACAATGACAGAAATAGTTGAAAATAATACAGTTTCAATTATACCTGATTCACAAGTACAATCAAGCAAGGAATCAATTATTACTGATTGTACGAATGTTGTACATAACAAAGACAAGAAACTTATGTCACCATTCAAATTTAATAACGAAATAGATAAACAAGATGCAGAAATGGTTGCTACTGGTGTTATTGGTTCTAATTGTACATCTACAATGTTATCATTGTTACAAAAGGGTGAATCAATAACGAATAGTACAGTTGCACAAAGTAAGACTGTTGTATCATTAGGAAAGAAAGTATTTGAGAGACAAAAGGCAGTACCACAGATTCAAGTTGTTAAAGAAAGAGTTGCAGCTGAAGAGATTAAATCAGGATACTGTGAGAATTGTAATGTTACATTTGCTGATTATGCTGAACATATAGCTTCTAAAAAGCATAAGAAGTTTGCTATGTCTGCTGCAAACTATACTCATGTTGATCATATAATAAGGATGATTCAAAGACCTCGAAGGACGCGTAATGATTCGATTCGTACGACTCAATCTAACGATTGAATTAACATCCTTCATTGAAGCCGATATGTTCTAGAAATAGCCGTTCATGTTCCATATTTAATTTAATAAAATAAGCTTTCCTTTCTGTACCTTATAGGGTTTGATATAAATAAGCTGTCAAAATCTATCAATTTTGTTAATTTTGTTACATTCTTTTGAAAATATTGTATTGGCTGTAGAGAAGGCCCTTGAATAAACAAAATACAAAAAAAAAGTATACAAAAATATGTTGTTTTTGAGGTGGTTTATGATACCCTTAAATGGTAACTTTGTATAGGGCTAATTATTATTAGTAGTTGTCAACCTTTCAGGGATCATCATTAGCTGTTAACAGTTTCTCGCTTTGTGTACCTTCTTTCTTCTTCTTAAATTTTCTTTTTTTCGTTTGTTTTTTGGTTCTTTAATTTTTGGTTAATTTTTTGTTTATTTTTGATCGTTTTGGGTAAAATATAAACAAACAGTTTTGACGAAAGACGACGAAGACGAAAGAGACTCAAAAACCACACTTAAAAGATATACTTAAAAGTCAATTAAAAGGCTCAAAAAAGCCACTCAAAAAACAACACATTTTAAACAGTTAAACAATTAAGTCATTCAAATGACATCAGCTGCTTCTTTATTTGCAAAACATTACGGTGTTACAGATGAACCTTCTCCAAGTTCAAATGCTAGTAGTTCACCTGCAACTTCTGTTTCAACACCAAAATTAGAACAACCTTCATTTGCTTTACTCGATGATGATTTTCCTTCACTTGAAACTTCTTTTACTTCAAAATCAAGTAATTGGCCTGCTACTTCTGCTTGGGGTAATAAATCAAGATCTATTACACCTGTTTCTATTAAATCTTCTGTAATTACTGATTCTTTTACTTTAGATAATAAGTCTAGAAAACAAGATATCGATAGTCAATTTTTGTCGACTTTTTTACCAAAAGTTAGATCAAAGACTCAATGTACAATTGAATCTTCTTTATCGAAATCAACTGGTGCAATGACTTTTATTATTAAAGGTGATCCTGCAAAAGTACCAATTGCTAGAAGACAACTTGTAAGTACATTAGCTAAAAGAGTAACAGAATCTCTTCCTGTACCATCAAAAACTCTTCGATTTATTATTGGTCCAAAGGGTAAAACATTAAATGAAATTGTTGCATACTCTTGTTGTGTTATTAATATTCCAAAATCAACACCTTCTGATGATGAATTTGTTAATATTCAACTTGAAAGTGATCCTGAAGGTTTAGCACTTGCTAAATCATCAATTGAAGAGATCGTACATGAACATACAAAATCTTTATCTGTTAAAATTACTGATATAGACTTGAAATTTCATTCATTTATACCTATATATTTAGCTGATAAGATTGCTCAATGGAATCAAATTGAAGATTTGAAATTATCACTTGCAAATAGTCAACTTCTTTATTCTGATTCATCTGCAACTCCTTTTATTCTTATTAGTGGACCAAGAGAATTAGTTTTATCTATTCGTGATGAAATCTATTCTGCAGTTGATGAAATGAGAAGATCTTATGGTGAAGCAATTACAAGTGTACCTAAATCAAGACATAGATTTGTTATGGGAGAAAAAGGTAAGAATGTTCAAAAATTACTTGAAACAACTGGTTGTAATGTTATTTTCCCACCTTCTTCTTCTGATGAATCAACATTAACAATTTATGGACCAAGAGCTAATCTTTCACAAGCACTTGAACGTGTTCTTTCTGATTCTGGTTCTTTAATTGTTGATGTATTAGATATTTCTTTAGCATATGGACATAATGTTTCTCATGCAAAAGATCTTGCACGTATATTTTCATATTTAGGATTATTAAAGGCAATTGAATCTAAATATGATGTACAAATTTATACACCTTCAAAGTCATCTTTAGTTGACTTATCAGTTGATACTGTTAAAATTGAGATTGTTGCTAAAGAGAATGAACCTGCAAAATTAGCAAGACAGGATATTGTTGATTTAGTTAATAGTATTTCTCCTTCACATATTGTTCATATTGAAGGTATTGATCCTACAGAGTATCCTCAATATTCTATTTCTAAGGTTAATAGTAAATCAGCTATTTCTAAGAAATATGGTATTGAAATTATATCTCCTTCAAAGGGTGATAGTTATAAAGATATTTTATTGGTTTATCTTAAATCTTCTGATTTTGCACCTTCACCTGATCAAATTAGTGGTTCTTTAAAGGAAGCAAAGGATCAGATTATTGAGTTACAATCTAGTTTAAAGGATATCTCTTATAAAGTATTGGATGTTGCAAATGTTGATCATAAGTATATTGTTGGACCTCGTGGTTCTACTATTAAGAAGTTAATGAATGTTGAAGAAGATGAAAGTGAATCAAGTATTGTTATATCACTTGGATGTAAGAATGGAAGATGTTCAAAATTCATTTTTAATAATGATATTTCACTTACAGAAGATTCAGTATTTATTTGTGGAAATAAAGATGAAATTACAAAAATCGAGAATGAGATTGTTTCAATTGTTAAAGAAGCAAAAGAAGAAGTTCTTAGGAATTCATTTACAATTGAATTTGAAACAAATCCTGAATTTATTACACGTCTTATTGGCAAAAAAGGTAAGAATATTATTAAATATAGAGAAGACTTTGATTGTAAAATTGAAGTTGATGATGAAGGAATTGTTTCTATTAAAGGATCAAAAGAAAATGTTTCATTAGCACAAAAGGTTATTAAAGAACAATATGAGAAATTTGCAGATGAACGTGAAATAATTATGAATATTCCTTCACAATTTCATGGTGCATTAATTGGATCAAAAGGATCATTTGTTCTTAAATTAGAAGAAAAGTATAATGTACGTATACTTTTTCCAAATAATGATTCTGAAGAATCATTAAAGGATCAAATTATAATTAGAGGACCATCAAAAGAAGTTTTAAAAGCAAAAACAGAATTGAATGATTTATATGCATATGAAGTTGAAATGTCAGAAGTTGAGAATTTGATTGTACCAAATACAGTTGTTCCTTATTTAATTGGAAGAAATGGAGATGCTATTAATTCACTTTCTGAACGTACAAATTCGAATATCAAGGTGAAAGATAATGATGATGGTTCAAGTACAGTTTCTATTTCTGGTAATAAGAATGGTATAAAGATGGCAAAAGAAGAAATTAATAAACTTGTTGAAAAATATGGTGATGTTATATTAGAAAATATTGAAGTTTCTCAAAAATATCATCGTAATTTAAGAGGACAAAATGGATCAAAATTAAAAGAATTTATTTCTCTTGCTGGAGGTGATTGTGATGATGAACCAACAAAAACAATTCGTATTCCACCTTCATATTTGAATTCTGAAACAATTACAATTTCTGGAAAAAGTGAAGTTGTTAAAAAGATTGTTGAATTAATTAATGAATTTGTTAAAAGACTTGATTCTTTTATTACAGAAACAATTACATTACCTGCTTTTCATAGAGCAACTGTTATTGGAAGAGGTGGATCTGTTTGTAAAAGTATTGAAAAGGAGTTTAATGTATCTGTTGATATTTCATCACCTAGTGATACATTTGATGTTGCAGTTAAAGGAATAACTGAAGATGTACAAAATGCTATTTTAAAGATCAAATCATTGACTATTGATTTACCTTCAAAGAATTTAGAAATTCCTTCTTTTGTTAGTGATACATTAAGAAAAGAACGTAAAATTCTTTCAAGAATTAAGGCAAATCATAATATCAATATTATCTTTTCTGATAATTCACCTGTTGAAACAAAAGTTATTGAATCAAATAATGATGATTTAGGAAAGTTTAGTTATGAATTTCAACTTTTGGTTCCTATTAATGAATTTGAAACAACAATTATGACTTTAACAGGTAAAAAGGAAGATATAGAGAAGGCAGCAGAACAAATTGAGAAGGAAATTGAAGTATTGAAAAGGTTCCCTGCAAATGGAAGTTTAAAGATCAGTGATCATGATTTGTTTAAAGTTATTGTTGGTACAGGAGGTCGTACTATTCAAAACCTTAGAAAGGAAACAAAATGTTTAATTGAAGTACCAAAAATAGGTAGGGATACGTTGAATGATCCTATTGTTATTCGTGGTAGTGTTGATGTTGTTAAAAGGGGTAAAGATGAGATTTTGAAATTGATTCAGAATTAATTCATATAAACTGCTTCGCAGTTTATATGCAGTTAATCTAACTCCTTAGCAGTCTATATGCAGTTAATCTAACTGCGAAGCAGTTAGATTAACTCCTTAAATAAATCCCTAAATAAAGTCCTTATATTCAACAAATTCGTAACACGTAACCTCTCATTACTTAAATGTGCATTATCAGAACTTTGTCCACATGGTATTTGAATAACAGGTGCATTAAATGCATTCTCAAGTACTTTTAAAGCAGGAATTGATCCACCTTCTCGTATAAACAATGGCTCTGTATGCCATATCTTACTCAATAATTGTTCTAATCTCTTATAAACAGGATGAGAAAGATCACCAATCCAAGGAGCTGCTTCACGTGTAAAATCAACTTTAATACCACATTGCTTAGATGTACCAAGTATTTCACTAAACTTATCCATAACAAATTCTTTAATTATCTCCTTTAATTCATTTAAATCTTGATCAGGTACTAATCTAAACGATACAGAAGCCTTTGCTGCACGTGGTATAACACCAATAATATTAGAATCTCCTGCTGTAATTGAATTAATAGTAAATGAAGGATACCTCCATCGTTTCATAAGTTCTTCCTTTGAAAGTCCAGGTACACGACTACATAAATCATTATAAAGCTTCTCTTCATCTTCATCTAAATCACGTACTTTAGAATGAAATTTAGGTATATCAACTAACCCATCAGAATTTGTTAAAGAAGAAAGAACTCTTATTAAATCTTGTATTGGTTCTCTAAATACACCACCATCAACACCTGAATGTAAATCAGGTAAATCAGAAGAAACAGTTATTGTTAAATTTAATACTCCACGAAGTCCATAATTAATACATGGAACTGTATCATTAATCCATGTAGAATTAGATACAAAAATGAGGTCAATTTTACCAAATAATTCAGAATATTTCTGTAATGCTGATTCAAGTCCTCTACTTGCACATTCTTCTTCTCCTTCAAGTAAAAATAATACTTCAGTTTCTGATTCATTGGCATTATAAATATCAGATGCTGCAAATAATGCACTAACTAATGGTCCTTTGTTATCACTAACACCACGTCCATAAATATATCCATCAATAGTTGTAACTTTAAATGGATCAGTCTTCCAATCTGTTTCATCTGATGGAACAACATCATAATGTCCATAAAATAATACTCTTCTTTTAGGTGATTTGCATTTAAAATTACCTAATACTAAAGCATTTGCTCCGTCAACGCCTAAAATCGTAGAAAAGGCACCCAACTTAGTAAAAAGGTCACGTAAATAACATGCACAATTACTACATTCTTCAATATATAAATGTGGATTATTCGAAATAGTCTTATACTCTACAAGTTTTTCAACTGTAGATATAAGTTCATCATCATAAGCCATAGGTTTAATAGACTTTGAAATAGGAGATACAAGAGAAGAAATATCCCAAAGACTTATAGATTGATCATTTGAACCAGTTGCAAACCCATTTCTTGAAAGATAAGCAAGAGTACAAGAAAGAATTCTACCTTCATGAGCAGACCATTTATTAACAAGATTAAATCTATGAGTCCAACAAGAAATTTCACCCATTGAAGAACAAGTAAAAATATGTGATGGTCCAACATACATACTACATATTTCAGTTGGATCAACTTGTGCTGCTCTTGTTAATTGCATAGTTGACAAATCCCATACAACTACTGATCCTTGTCTTAATGCAGCATAAAGATATTGTTTCTTAATAGCTATTCCAATAACAGCAGAACTAGTACTACAAGGTAAAGAATGTACAAGTTTAAGTGAATGATTTGAATCAATTGACCATAAATTGACATAACCATCACCACCTCCTGAAACCAAAAATCTCTTTCCAGAACGACTTGTATAACTTGTTAAACTATAAACATTTGAATAATGAGCATAACGTATAATATTATTTCCAGGTATTTCTTGGACAATTGAGTCAATATAACCTAACCCAGGTACAGCAACAGAAACTTTTCTACTTGAAGGACGGTTACGATCAGCAGGACTTTTTGAATCAAAAAACTTGTTATATCTTAAAGCAGGAAGTGAAGATACAGCAGTCATTGATGTTGATAATGAGAACCATTGTATACTTGCATTTTGTGAACCAAAATATATATAATCACCAATAGCACAAAGTGAAAAGATATCACCAATATCGTACATTGAATAAATAGTATAAGCCAAATTGAATGTCTTTATATCCCAAATCATGATAAGAGAGTCAGAAGATCCAGATACTAGATAATTTTTACTAACTAATAAACTATGTACACTTGAAGTATGTCCAGTAAGTGTTTTAGTATAAGCATAAGTATGCAAATCGAGTACAAGAATATTACCATTCTGACAACCAGCAAATATATGATTTTCTGATTCAGCAAGACATAAAACGGAACCTTCTACTTGCCACGTAGATCTTCTTGGAGGAGGTTTCGAAGTAGGCTTTTCATCGAATTGATTAAGTGGGGTTGAAACTCTTGGCAACATTCGTGATTTCAAGAAAATGAATAAATGAATAAAAGAGTAAAAAGTGAGAAATAAGAAGTAAACAGTGCAAAAAATAAGCGATTCGTAATGATTTGGTTATTGTGTAACATTGAATTGTCCGGGTAATATGTGACTTTATGAGATTCACGATTCACGAGATTCATAATTTCATGAAATATACTGTGTGGTATGTATACTGTGTAATATTTACACTTTACTCTGGTTACTCCATATACTTCGTATACGGAGTTTATCCAAGTATAACATTAGAATCTCTTGGTTTTGAAATATACCTATACGTTGCTGAAGAGATTGTAAAATTCTCATTCAATTGCTTTATAACCATATCTTCATGAAACCCAAATGTACTACCAATTTTATCTATTCCAATTTTTACTTTTCCACCAATACTAACTATTATAGAATTAGGTAATAAATGCATATCAAGAGATCCAATTTCATGTGATGTTATAGGCATAGTACTGTATAGTTGATTTAGGGCAGTACCGCCTACTAATGGTGTACCATTCCATACAATAGGTGCATCATTTAAATATTTTGACTGTATTATTGATCTTTCTGTATCAATAGATTTATAATAACTAGTAATAAACTTTGATACTGTCTCTTCCATTGTGATATGTTGATGATAAATTGTGGATGGTTTGTATGAAATTTGAAATTTATTTTATTACCCTGATACTTGGGTAAAGGGTTATTTAGTGATCTTATCGAAAATTTGTTCGACTTTCTTCTTTCTTGTATTCACTTCTTATATACAAGAATGGCTGACAATTCTGTAGAAAACGTTACTGAAAGTCTTCAAAAGACTTACCTTGATGACGTCACAGGTGAACAAGTTTCAAAGACAGAATTGAAGAAAAGACAAAAGGCTAGAGCATTGGCTGAGAAGAAAGCAGCCAAAGCAGCATCAGCCCCAGCTCCAACAACTACTTCAAAAGCACAAAAAGAAGAAGAATTGACACCTAATCAATATTTTGAAATAAGGTCTCGTGAAATTAACAATTTAAGAACTTCAAAACAACCAAACCCTTATCCTCATAAATTCCATCAAAGTATTAGAATTGATGATTTTATTAGGAAATATGAAAATCTTTCAAGAGGTGAAACATTACCAGATACAGAGATTTCAATTTGTGGACGTATTCATACAAAACGTGAATCTGGTTCAAAATTAAAGTTCTATGTACTTCATGGTGAAGGTGAATCTGTACAAGTACTTGCACAAGCACAAGATTCTAGTAATTTAGAAGAATTTACAAAGATTCATGATTTACTTCGTCGTGGTGATATTATTGGTGTAAAAGGTTATCCTGGACGTACTCAACCAAAGAAAGGTGGTGATGGTGAACTTTCTGTTTTTGCAAAGGAAGTTTATTTACTTTCACCTTCTTTACATATGCTTCCAACTGATCATTATGGATTTAAAGATCAAGAAACTCGTTATAGACAAAGGTACCTTGATCTTATTATGAATCGTAATGTTCGCGATAAGTTTATTATTCGTTCTAAGATTGTTACTTATATTCGTAAATTCTTAGATTCTAGAGATTTTATGGAAGTTGAAACTCCTATGATGAATATGATTGCAGGTGGTGCTACAGCAAAACCATTTATTACTCATCATAATGATCTTGATATGGATCTTTTTATGCGTGTTGCTCCTGAACTTTATCTTAAGATGCTTGTTGTTGGTGGTTTAGAACGTGTTTATGAGATTGGACGTCAATTTAGAAATGAAGGTATTGATCTTACTCATAATCCTGAATTTACTACTTGTGAATTTTATTGGGCTTATGCTGATATGTATGATTTAATGGAACTTACTGAACTTTTATTCTCTGAAATGGTAAAGGATCTTACTGGCTCATATAAGATTCAATATTCACCTTCTGGACCAGATGGTGAACCAATTGAGATTGATTTCTCAAGACCTTGGAAGAGATTTGATATGATGGAAACTCTTGAAGAAAAATTAGAAGTTAAATTCCCTGCAGGTGATCAATTACATACAGAAGAGACAAGACTTTTCTTACAAGCACAATTAGAAACACATGATATTAAATGTTCACCTCCTCTTACAAGTGCACGTATGTTAGATAAATTAGTTGGTGAATTTATTGAAGAACAATGTATTAATCCAAGTTTTATTACAGGACATCCTCAAATTATGTCACCACTTGCTAAATATCATAGATCTCGTGCTGGATTATGTGAAAGATTTGAAGTATTTGTATCTACAAAGGAAATTTGTAATGCATATACTGAGTTAAATGATCCATTTGATCAACGTGCAAGATTTGAAGAACAAGCACGTCAAAAAGATCAAGGTGATGATGAAGCTCAATTAATTGATGAAAATTTCTGTACTTCTCTTGAATATGGTCTTCCACCAACTGCTGGTTGGGGTGCTGGTATTGATAGATTAGCTATGTTCCTTACAAATTCTCATTCAATTAGAGAGGTATTGTTATTCCCTGCTATGAAACCTGATACTGTTGTAAAGACTGATGTCGATACACAGTAAAAAAACTTTATTGTGTGATTTATGCAGGTCCCTTATACATTGTTAACTACATTGCTCACCTTACATTGATTTATGATATCCCTTAAAGGGACATCATGTCAAGATCATTTTAGGGTCCACTAATAAAATAGATACTTAAACTCCTAATTCATAACCAATTCATTACCATACCTAACCATCATGAATAGACGATATCATGAAGATGATGACTATATAGAAGATTTAAGTGAATTCGCTATTTACCTTAACTATGATACTCCAACTACACATGTTGAACAAGAAGTTTATGATGGTGTAAGTACAGTAGGTGAATCTGAATTTGTACCACGTGAACAAGCATACACTGATACATATGATTATAGTTATAATCAAGCTCCACCTCAGACAAATAGAAGAAACTCTATGAATTCTTCAGCATATGTGTCTGATACATGTTATTCAAATGTAGGATATCAACAGAGTTATACTAAATCTCAAAAGTCTCAACAGACATATGGTCAACAATCTCAACAGGCATATGGTCAACAGTCTCAACAGACATATAATCAAAAGTCTTATGGACAACAATCTCAACAAGTATATAGTGGACCTAGTAGTTCAGGACAAACATGGCAAGGATCATCTAATGGTGATATTGATATGCTTAAATATACACAAGCAAAACATGCAGCAGAACATAAGAAACCATTTGGATATATTCCAAAAGTTCATGGTGTTAAACCTGTTAATCCTAATGATCCTAATTTCAAATTAACAGGAAAGAGTAAAAAGACTGTTCAAAAGGAAGCAATTCGTACTTTGATTCATCATCCATTGATTACATATACAACTGATAGGTATCCAATGGTTGATATTCCATATTTGATGAGACAATCTGACAAGAAGAATTAACTAAGTGAGTCAGATTAAGTGAACTTTTCTGAATTGACATAAGTCCATGCATTAAGTACTGCAATTACACCCATTCCGAAACTGATAATACCAACAGTTGAAATAACATTATTGAATTGAAAAATATGACTAAATTTTGTAGATAACCAATCTGGTTTTTGTAAAATTTCAACTTTTTCTGGACCATTTTTAAGTCCATTTTCAAGTCCATTTTCAAGATTACTTTCTTGTCCACTTTTAAGTCCCCTTTCAAGTCCATCTTCTTGTCCACCTTGAAGTTCCTTTTCAAGATTACTTTCTTTTCCACCTTGAAGTCCATCTTCTTGTCCACCTTCTGATTCTTTTAAAGGTTCACATTTCATAGCAAGTTCATATTTTAAACATTTCTCATCTGCTGCTGAAAGTAAAGATTTTAAATGTGTTATTGTATGAGTTTGATCAAGTAATTGATTTTTAAGAAGTTTAACTTCATTAGATGCAATATTTTGATTCTCTATTTCTGAATTCATAGCTAATGGTTCTAAAGGAACATTAGAAATAGATGAATTCCGTTTTGATGGTTTATCAGGAATAACTATATCTTGTTCAATTTCATAAGAATCTTCAGAAACCATTTTTAGCTGTTGTTGAAGTTCATAGATTTCAATATCCTTTTGATTTATAACATCTTGAGAATTAGAAGTATCTAATAAAACATTCATTACATTTTTAGCCTTTTGTATTTCAATTGATTGTAATTGTGCATTCTTTATCTCTTCTTGTATATGTAATAAAAGAGGTCCTAATTTTATAGGAGCATAAGGAGCTTCCAGAGCTTGTCTCATTGCTAAAGAAGCATGTTGTGTAGGATTTAAAGCAGATTCTGCAGTTTTGATGTCATATTGTGATTTTGTTGGTTTGAAAAGATCAGGTGAAAGAAATGATAATGAATTAGGTCGTTTTGAATTTGTTTTAGTATTCGAAGGTTTCATAAAGACAATATTGGTAACAATTGCACTAATACGTTTATGCATCTTTTCAGGATTAGAATCTGCTTGTATATCAACTCCTAAATTGATTATATCTTTGTTTGTTATTTTACAACAATCTGTCAATGAATTTTTAGAGTTTGTCGAACCTTTTTCTGGTAAAACACGTACTCCATTAACAAATGTACCATTTGCACTATTCAGATCACGAATGTATATACTACCACTATCTAAATCCATAAACAGATCTGCATGATTTCTACTCAATACTCTTGTATCAAAATATCCATTTGTACCAGTTGGTACAGTTTGTGGACCAATTTGACGACCAAGTTTTGTTGAATTAGGTAATGTTGATACTTTTATACATTTTAAAGGAAAAGTACCATTCAATGAACTTAAAAAGACAAGGGCGTAGTTTGATTTTTCATCAATATTTGAATCAATTTGAATTTTAAATAAAACTCTTTCTGCAGGTGTTAAAGTTACATTCAAAGTCTCTGATTTAGGTTTTTTCTTCTTAAACTGTGATTTTGAAGGCATTGTAATGTTTACTGTCTGTAACATAGTATCCTGTATGTGAATGTTAACAGTATATGTGTATACCGTATATGAGTGAATACGGTAAATTTGTACTTATATGTGTACTTGTATGTGAATGTGTATTTGCGCACTTGTATAAGAATGTATAAGATGTAACGATTATTCGTATACTTGAATATGGATGTAACGGTTATACTTATTGGTGTGTTCGTTATGCGCGTGGTCAAGTGTTTATATAGGGCTCATACAAAATTATACTATAAATAACTCTCATACACTACACAAAAGTAGGGCTCCATTACACCTCAATATCAATATCAATGCTACCAATAATATCATCAATTGACCTATTTCCTGATGTGGAAGGTACTGGTGCAGAATTCGTACTTGCAGTTTCTGTCGCATTACTACTATTCTCCTTTTCTGTAGTATCACCATTTGGTGCATCTGAATTATAAAAAATCCTAGCTGTTGTTTTAAACCTTTTAAAAGGATCTGTAATTGCTGATGATCCTTGCCTTTTCTCTTCACTCGCTTTCAATTCTGCTTTCCTTATATATTCTTGATTTGCCTTTCTATTTCTTTTATTAACTTCTTCTAATTTAGAAAGTGCTGATTCTCCTCTTGAATTTTTAATAGTCTTTAAACGTTCTTCTATTAAATTCAATTCTTCAGTCAATTTTTTAATCTCTTCATTATTATTCTCTTCTTCTGCAACACGTAAATGTTGTTGTAATTCTGTCTTCTTTAAAACAAGATGTTGAGGATCTGTTCCTGCAGAAAGTCCACGACGTTTTTCAATCATATCATTCAATTCTTCATTGCTAAGTTGATGTTTATGCATATCTGTTAATTGCTTAAACTTACGTCTAAGTTTCCTCTTTGTTGGGGCTGATATACCATCTTTAGAAAGTGTCTTTTTCCATGTCAAAAATTCATCATTAGTAAATGGTGAATCTGAACAAATACTAAACTCAAATTTCTTTTCTGCTTTACCATGCGCAACAATAAGTATTTGATCAACTGTACGATTCAAAAATGAATATGGTCGACTTGGTGCTAACCCTGTAATTTGACATAATCTATAAACATTCTGTGTCTTATCTGAATTAAGACCAATATTTATACGTACATAACAACCAATAATAGCATTTTCAAATAGTGGATGTTGTGCATATTTAGAAAATAATGTTCTTCCAAATCTAACTTTATTAATATCAAGTAAATCTGCATCTTCATCTGCATCTTCATCTGATGCCCATTCAACTTTTGATGATTTACCTCTAGAATAATCAACTTCATCATCATACTCATCTTCATCATCTTCTTCTTCATCACCATCTTCATCTTCACTATCAAGATGTGCAGGTTCATATTCACCTGTTTCAATTCTTTTACGTCTATCTTCACGTTCTTGACGACGTTTAGAAAGTTCATGTAATCTTGATTGACGTTTACCACTTGTACCTGTTTTAGCTTCACGGCTATGTGTTGCACGTTCTTTCTTAGTAGCTTGTTGACGTTGAGTCTTCAATCTCTGGGCAAGGTATTTACGTTCATTATACCTTTGCATTTCTTGTGATCGATCAAACAAAATTTGTTCTCTTTCAATTTCAGGTAATCCTTCAAGCCAATCCATATCTTTTTCATTCTTATACTTCCCTTCTAAAGGATAAGGATTCTCTTCTTCCACTTCCTCTTCCTCTTCATCATCATCATCACCTGCAGCGGCAACAGCTGCAGTTGCTTCATCTTCATCTAATTCCGAAAGTTCTGAATCAGAAGCTGACCAATCATCTTCGGTTGTTCGTTTTCTTTTTGAATTCAAACTCTTTTTTTCTTTTTGTAAAGTTTCTTCACCTGCTGCAAGAGCTAAAAGATCGTCTTCAAAATCCATAATTTTGATGTTATGTAAATGTGAAAGTTATGTGGTGTATAATTTGTTGTTATGAAGTAAACAACCCTATGTGCGGATTAGTCCGGAGTGATAACTCTAAATTTATATTCTCGTAGAATTGAGTATTAGGTAAGCTGAGTAAGTTCTTATACGAAGCTTCTAATATTACTCTAGATACAC
>JAKUBJ010000063.1:0-61080 GCA_030566855.1 Tortispora sangerardonensis | reverse complement strand
CCCGTTCAGTCCAGAATAGGAGTTTTTTTAAAAACCAGTTCAGTCCAGAATAGGAGATTTTTTTAATCGATTTTAAAAAACCCGCGGTTTTTTAAAAACCGCCACCCCCTACCCACAATGCCTTATCCCATACTTACCGACGATTCCTTAATGTGATTTAATAGATCCAATTTTAGGGGATGGTGGTTTTTAAAAAACCACCACCCCCTAGATCCAATACTAAAACCCATAGCCGGTAGAAAAAAAAGCATACACGAAAAGCCGCAGTGAGTAAGCCTATAGCTGGACTGGTTGTGCTTCCTTTGGGATTTAGCATGGATTTATTAAATCACATATATGGGATACCTTACCTAGTCACATATAATTTGACTTATCCCATAAAAAGGCCTCAGCCGTGTAAGATTCGGCCATAGGAAAAAGTCCCATCGAAATTTCCATTTCCCACAATGCCTTACTTATAGAGCATGTGCCCTTAAGCACTATGAGAATTATGGAGAGTATACAATATTATATCCCATAATGCTTTTAGACAGCGGTGGAAGAAGTTCTTTCTTCCCTTTTCCCATACTATTTTCTCAATATTTTGTTTCCCTCTCTATCGTATGGCTGCTAGAGTATATTGGTGAATTATTGAAGCTAGAAGACTTGCTCGTACGTTATTATTTTGCTTCTGACTGCGTAACTTGTAATCGCCATTGCACAAGTTTTTTATTCTACTTTTGAAGTTCTCGAACCATCATCAAAGATAGTGAAAGGAATCAGTGATTAGAAAGATCCGATAAACTTAATTACCCAAGCTTTTTTTATCTTGTTTTATTATTCTGGTAGAATATCTTTTTGAATATTTAGTTTTCTGATTATCATCTTTAGGAGGAAAGTGGCTTTTATTTTATAATCACCACACTCTTTTTTCATCTTCATTTTCTTCCTTTTTTTGCCTTTTCTTTTCTGTTGAAGACTTCCTTCTATTTCGAGTGTTTTTATTTTACTTTTTTCGCGCTTTTATTTTGTCTTTGCAGAATTATTTATTTAGCTTTGAAAAAAAGGAAAGAGAACAATATAATGGACCTCAATCATTATGACGAAGAAATGCAAATGGCTGCCCAAGTGTTAGACCAGCTTCAACATGGTGGTGTTTCAAACTCGCTGTCACAATATTCTTCAACAAGCAACTCTTTAATTCGTTCAAGAGTTTCTTCATTTCCTTTAGTTTCTACTGCAGTCAGAGCATATGAATCATCTAAAGAACACGTCCCTGGATTTCGCTATGGTGCTGAAATTGTGGAATCCATGGCCAGACCTGTTGTAAGACCAATAGAAGGGTTTGCTAACAGGCAAATAGATCGATTTGAGGTGCAAAGTCAGGCCGCTATTCAATCGGCTATTGCTAATGCAAGTGGATTTGGTGTGGCTTTATCCGAGGAATCATTTCGTTCATTATCTTACTGTGTTCATGTTTTACGAACAGCAAATAATCGAATAATGATTATAACTAATGACTTAGAACATCAAATTGCGGTTATGGAAAGAAATCCAGGAGAACTTAGCGAGAGTCAGATTTTTGCCCTTTTTGACGAGGTTCGAGCTGAAGTGATATCTACCATTAGACATGTATTCAATACTGTTTCCACGTATTCTAGTTCAGCTCTACCTGATTCTGTGAGAGAATCTATTAGATCAATTATTTTAAGTTTGCCTTCCAGATGGGCCTCGTCCGCCCGTGCTTCTAATTCTACGCCTACAACTCCAATGTCTACAGAGACACCTCCAAATGACACAGAAACTCGGAGGAATTTGTCACCTAATGATTCAGTTCAGTCTCATCTGATCGGAAATCGTGTATTACTTCTATCACGAGAAACCTTACGCACTATTATTGGACTCATTGCTGTAATGGATGGCACTTTGCAAAGCGCAGAGCAATGGTGTACGAGGTTTGGGTCGAATACAAATGGTAGGCTACATCATATGGAACAGCAAAATGACGCAAACAATGGTAGTAATCTACTACCACAGGCGTCTACAACAACTGGTAATTTTGGACATTTGGCACCTGTTACTAACGGACAGCAAGCAGGAAATCAAGATTTCGGCCATGGTAATATGCAAGTGTTAGTTGAAGCAACTACCAGACAAACGAAGTAACAATATAGAATCTATTATTGTTAGCTTCTTTGTAATGAGATGCAGGAATGTCGAATATGAGGCGCAACCGGAGGAAGAAGTTTTTATTATAATATCATGGCTAAGAATCTATTTTTTATGAAAGTGCTCCACAGAAAGAGAACGCCTGAGCATTTTACACCTATGACATCGACATGTAAGTTTATTACACAGTCTATAGCAGAAAAGAATACATGAAAGATTATATCACTTTGAGTAAAAAATACACTAGAAAACAACATGTAATTAGAAATGTAATATGGTTTCCGGAGGGAAGTAATCGCTACTTTAAGAGACAGTACGAGGCACAAGAGCATTGCTGATTGATAAGACTTCAACTTTGAAAGGCCATCTTCCAATCCCTTTTTTAAAGATAGGACGGCTAGGCAATACTGTATGACTGTTGTTGATGCCATGATTATACTTTTAAATATTTAGATGATGCGGCCATTATGATCCATTATGCAATATTGTTGGATACTGCATAGTTGGCTAGAACGAAAACATTTTAGGCGTTATGACATCTATTTTGACAAAACTGCAAAGCCTGGGTAATTTAGGCGAATTTTTAAAATTTTGTACGGCTAAGATGCACTTAAAGCGGTCTTGCTCAATTGAAGATCAGTGATTTCCCATACAAAACTCTAAGTTTTCTTACCAGTTACCCGGGTTTGAAGTTTTTTGACTAAATAGGTGTCATAATACCAAAAATGTTTTCGCTCTATTATGGGATAGTTGGCATTTAGTTCTAACGGTTACATATTAATAAGAGAGTTAGTGTTAAGGCATGTGGTGAATTTCTAAAATTTGGTGAATTCCCCAACTTCGTTTTTTTCGACCTAAATAAACGTTTTTTTATCCAATTTAAGCTTTTTTACACAAGCAATTTATCTATATTTATTGGCAAATAGCTTTCAAATATAGCGACATTTTATTCATATAACTTTAATTTAGCTCTCTGTAGGCCAATAAGTAGTAGCTTTATCCTATAGTGGTGAATTTAAGAATTTTGTGACATGCTCTACCACCTTGTTATATTCCATAAGGATGTTTCCTTGGCAACTACAATTTCCTAAGATATTATGTAATATACCTTCAACAATTTCTAAGTTACAAAATGCAAACTTTATTTTATTTTGAGAATCCTTGTAGGGAAACTACCCTATAAATTACGGAAATAATAGAATACAGCATTCAGAAAATACCATAAATCTCCTTTAAGAATATCTGTTTTAATAACTTATAATTTGGATATTTTTGTAAGACATATCTTCTCTTATCCTTAAAATACGTAACCGCTATATATAATAGAGGAACTTCATTGAGATAAACCGTGTAATTCTATTATTTCCTCTGACATCACTATATTTACCTTTACGTTTACAGTTTTACTTTTTGCATGGTATGGCGTTTTCTAAGATTTTTTATTTTTATTGATTTTTGAATGATTTGCTTTGATTCTGCGTAAAAGTTTAGCGGTTTTGTTTTTCCTTTCTTTCAGAGTCTATCGTATACCTTTATTACGATGATACAACCCGGCGATACTTCAGCAAACTCCAAACTTGGAATAGATCCTGATGATATTCTTAGAAAGCACGAACAATTTGGCTTAAACAAGGTTTTGGACAAAACTATACTCAATGGGTTATCTTTTAAATATCTTTTGAAGCAAAGATTATGCTTTATATCCCAACTCAAAGATCTTCTGCGGAATTCAGACTATCAAATGATGCCCACTTCACCGTTGGTGCCTTTTTTAAGTAAATTTAATAGCTTTTCCGAAGGCAAATTTTTATCGTTAGAATTAGGTGGTACTTATTTACATATTGGAGTTATAGAAGTATATAGTTCTGGCTACAATTCAACCCCGTTACTCTATGAGTCTATTTCAATACCTAACGAGGTTAAACAAACTGATGGGAACTCGTTTTTTACTTGGATCGCTTCTTCTGTGTCATCAATTTTGGTTGAAGCTGTGTTGAGAGGAATGCTATATTTTCCTGTCATTGCTGGTGTTACCTGGTCTTTTCCGTTTGATCATACTGGTTGCGTTCAAGTTATGTCTAAAGGCTTTACCGTAGTTAAACATATTCATGGATGGAATATTCGTGATTCTTTAAATAAAGCCTTTAAGAACATCTCATTGCACGTGGAAGTGATTTCTGTAATACACGATGCCACTGCTGTATTCGAGTCTGGAACAACTCTTACTACTCCAGCTATAATGGGTGTTGTCCTAGGCACGGGAATAAATGGCGCTGTACCTTTACCTATTAAATTATTTAGGCACAAGCTTTTTTCTGAAGTTGGAGCTGTTTTGAATGACGAGGACTTGTTTGTGGTTAATACTGAGTTGGGGTCTTATTCTTTGATTCCTCAAATTGTCACTACTTGGGACAAAGTCGTGGATGAAAAGTTTAATATGCCTTTAGAATCAGCTATAGCTGGAAGGTCATTGGGTGAACTTGTAAGACTTATAATTGCAGAATTAACGTTGAATTCTTTAATGTTTAATGGCTTATTGCCAAATGCTATTTCTATTCCAGAATCAATCACAACAGAGTCTCTTTCTTACATACTATCAGCAACTGACGAAAACTCTGCCAAACTTATGTTTGAAAGCATGTATCACTGTTCTGTCTCAACTTTAGATATAGCAATTTATGTACATATTCTGAAACTCGTGATTGCTCGCTCGGCTGCTCTACTGGCTAGTTCTATATCTGCTATGTTTACTTTAATGTCAGAATTTTCTTTTACCAAAACTAGTGAAGATTCTTTATCTGTGGCATTTGTTGGTTCTGTCCTTGAAAAATTTCCTGGCTACAAAGACTTATGCGCTGGCTACCTTTTTATGCTTACTGAAAAGAAATGGAACTTGGAACTTTGTTCTAATGCTACAATTATAGGACCAGCAGTAGATGCATCTAAGCGAATTGCACTTAGACAATGACACATTTATCTAATCTAGGTTAGTCGAAACTTGTGTTTCTAAATACAAGTTTCGACTGGGGAGGCTTTAAAGCCTGGTTGTAAGTAGCTTTATTAGTCACCTCTTTTTTATATATCATATCTTAAACTGGCAAAACTCTCTTAATTTTTCTACGTTAGGATTTTTTGAAGATGGAGTTCAGGAAGTTGCAGGTTCAGAGGAAGATAACTACTACGATACCAATATACCGCTGTAGTATACTTTCTTGCTTCTGACGTGCCCTTGATTTTTTAAATCGTTATTTGTATATTTTAAATCCGAATATCTGTGACCACACAGAAATTAATATGAGGCAATAATTTCATAACTAGTCGCTATACCTGTGCGTCTTCTTTATTCTTTTTCCTTGACAATAGAGGTGTTCGGATTCAAAAAATGGTAATATAATTTTGATAACTATCATGGTTCTTTTCGTCCAACAGTCTGTATATGTTATTAAGTAGTTCAGGAACACATTTCAATGGATAGCTTAACTGGATATGAGTTTTGCTATTTCAATTGCAAGCAAAAGAGCGAAAAAGAAAAAGCAAAGAACGTATACCATGTGATTTATAAATAACAGCTATTTTCCTTTAATGATTTATGGGAATTTTTGTGAGAGATATATGGTGAACATTCCCTGTATCTAAATCATGATCTGTGCTATGGTATTGGTCTTTTGCATAGGTAAAAGAACACCAAAGTTCTGTTTGTGATGTGTACTGCTGCTCACAAGGTACTTGTTGCAGAATATGAAAATTTATCACAGTCTCATCCAACACCTGTAAAAATAACATCATAATGTGCAAGCCTATTGCGTCAACTGACACCAGAACTAGCGCTTCTTTTACATATGACAATGAACTGAAGTTAAAATGGTAAACAAGCAAGAAGAAATTCTGCTTTTCATTGTATGGTTATATGGGGCTCACCTGTAGATAAATCGCCGTCACTTGCCATCGATTCCTCCGCCAGTTGGCTTCATATTTGTTATCCATGTACTGAATTTAAACCTAAGCCATAATATTTAATTAAAATAACATTTAATTAACTTATGTAATCTGAACCTTTTGTGTGTGAAGTATCATGGTAAACAGAAAGCACTGAAGCATGGTTGTGGCGGCGACCTAATGGCTTGCCGTCAGCGCCAGACCGCCATAGCGTGTATGGCAAATGCGTCTATAAAGTATACGGCTCATAAGCGTTTTGGAATGCAATATTCTAAATAAAAATGCACTTACCCGGTATAATTGACATCTTTCATGTGGCGGTCAGTCATTAGGTCGCCGCCACCGCCAAATCGCCAGCAAAAATTGGCCTTACCGCCCCATCCCTGTTCGAGAGAGACTTTGTACAATTCAACGCAGTCAAAGAATACTCTATAAAAGATAGCATAAAATATCAATATCTTATTCTTCTTTATCGAAATAGGATGTAATAATAATACTCCTATAGCCTTCTAAGGGACTGGGGAAAGCTTTTCAGGTGTTCCCCACAACTCTGGTAAGCAACTGACCGTTTTATAGGATAATCTAATCGGTTCGCCATAGTTGTGGGGAAACTGGATTTTAGTCACACACTTTTGAACTTTCGAGAGAGACTTTGTACGATTCAGCGCAGACAAAGAATACCATATAAAAGATAGCATAAGATATTAATATCTTATACTCTTTTATCGAGATAGGAGGTAATAATAATACACCTATAGCCTTCTAAGGGACTGAGGAAAGTAGATTGGGGAAAGCTTTTCAGGTGTTCCCCACAACTCTGCGGTTAGCATTGCATTGTAATTTAAGGTGTATTGATGTTACCCGTTTTGACAGTGTAGGTGGAAGGTGCTCTTGTTTATGAGTATACATATATCCCATATACATATCCAGACGCATTATATGCGTGTATTATGATGTGTAATGTATTTACTACTCTATAGGATAAGCTAAACTATATAGTTAACTTATAATTAAATTATACTTCTTTAACTTAACTTGCTTCTAGGAACTTATACAGATAGTCATCGTCGACTACCATCTAACGTCACCTATAGTGCCATTCTCTTTATCTCTTGAATATCTGTCTGTATATTTCGGTCTGTCAAGTTGTATGTTAAGTCTGCCTAACACTACCATACTAACCGGTTATATTCCAGTAGGATGTTTCTTTAGCAACTACGTTGCCTAATACATTGCCTATAGGAATAATATATTCCATACCTTCAACAAATTGTCACATGTAAGGTAACATATCCATAACGGTTATAGGATTTAATATAGATCCCACACTAAATCCCATAGAAAAAGAAAAACATACACGAAAGCCGCAGTGAGTAAGCCTATAGCCATACTGGTTTTGCTTCCTTTGGGATTTAGTATGGGATCTATTAAATCCCATATTAACCATAGTCACATGCCAGTCAAATTTAGGATATTAGGTAAAAGATTCGGATATTGCGAAATTTATTAAGGAGACCCAGTTTGGAAATTCCTAAATATTGCTAAGTAATTGGATTGTTTCCATCAGGGAGCATCAGAGAGTTAAAAAATACTGTAATATTCTACGATATCCAACGGATCATTTAAAGTAATAAAATCATTTGTATTCATAATTTGGGGGTATTGTAGTGGGCGTTTTTACATGTGTTCACATAGTAAATTGGTAGTCTATGATTCAAGCCCAAGGTTGTGATATGAACATTTATGAGAGTTAAAAATTTACACATATGAAAAGTTTACATCAATAAAAACATAAATTACCATTTTAAGTTAATATCTAAGTGTTTGCAAGTCAAATAAAGTGCACCAAGGAAATCCCGTAATATATAGAAAGAGAATGAATTTCATAGCTGCTACATAATCTAACGCGATCTAGCCAGCTCAATTATCCGATAACAGGCTAGCTAGCCTCTTGAATCTTTAGGATTTAGGAAATTTTCGCCTTTAGCCTGTCTAACTTTGACCCTGCACACGCACATCTTGTTTCGGACTCCTGCGGAAACTTTTAAATTCACAATTAGCCTTGGAATAGGGGGTTTAAGATTCTAGGAAAAGAGTATGAGATGCACACAATACGTCGAATGAGGAAATATCTATTCACAATGCAAGAATAGGATACACCTGTAATTATTTAAAATATAAATTGAAAAAGAAACCAAACAAACATGCAATCAACAAGTCTTTTAGTAATCTGGTTTAGAAATATCATATATCCAATTGGAGTCAAGGGGAGGAGTAGCCAAAAAAGAAAGAAGTGGTTCAATTGATTCGTACATATTACCAATACCAAACTGCCTTCCAAAATGTTGGTCTTCGATCGGATTTGGGCTTGCAAAAATTGATCTTAAGCTTGGATCTTCGCTAAAGCTTTCAACAAACTCTTCCGGCCCTGGGTTAGCACTGGTCATAGCATTCTCCTTCGCTTTAGCAAGTTTTCGCAAATCATTGAGGACGGATATAGTTTCTCTAGCACTTTTATGCTTATCGGCCATCATGTGCTCAGCTTTAATGACGTTCTTAATAGATAGTTGAATCTCTTTCGCATTAGCATCCAACGGATCAATGATTAAAAACATGCATAAAGCCACACCAGAGGAAAAAAGTGCCAGACTCATAAAAGATATTGCAAAAGTATCAATAGTATCTCTCAAAATCCAAGGAAACTTAGACACACTAGCAATTCTCAATGCCGCTTCTTTACAGCGAGCAATAGAAGTGGTTAGAAACAATTCCACATCCTCAGAGTAAGGTACAGACTTATCTTTCAGTTGACTTGCTCGAAGAATCAAAAATGGCCTGTAAAGTGTCAAAATGATATTATCGTAAGCAGCTTGAAGTGAAAGACATTGAAGCTTAAGCTTCCGAGAAATCGAGGAATCAGTTGGCCTACTGTCTTCAAGTTGATCAAAATCAAGACTCTCAGATAAGCTATCTCGAAAGTACTGCAACTTGCTGTAAATTTCAGATATAAATAATTGTACAGCCTTAAGGTTAGATAAACTAGTTGGCAAAGAGCAAAGTTTATCAATCAAGAGAGAAGAAATTTGATATAACTTGCGTTTAGCAATATGAAAAGGAATTAATGCCTTATTAATTACATCAGATTCAGTATGGAACTCAGTGAAAGCCTGTTTAACAGAAATATGACTGTCTGCAATACCTGGCGGACATCCATAAGCCATAGCGCAATATCTATCGGAAGTGTATAGTGCCCACCAACAACGTCTTCTGGCTTCCTTCTCTACAGGCAGTAAATAATTAGGTGGTTCCATGTTCAATCGTAAGGCGGCACCACATCGAATGCCAGCACCGATGATAGACCAGGCCATATTTGGAGAACGATAGTACAAATGAAAAAGTCCAAAAATAACGCAAAACTGAACAGACTCAAGTTTACAGTCTCTAATTATGTCAAAAAATCCTTCTTCACAACGGCGGATCAATTTTGTTTCAAAAGCAGAAAAATTAAAGTTAGCATCAATTCTTTCATTATCTGGCATAGATTGACATCCTATGGCAAACATAGAACATAGTAAAAGAACAAATGAAGAGTCAGAACTCTCCATTGTTCTAGTATTAATTATTCTGTCATATCTCTCCTTTATGAGATCCTCAACCACAACATGCATAAACCACTGAATAGTGTCGAAATAGTTCATTAGCATGAGATCAAGTATATGTCTTGAAGGTAACGTGATCTTGAGAAAATCTTCAATGTTCAAAGTAAGATCAGACTCTTTTGCTCTACTATCAGCAAAAGATGAAGTTTCAGAATTAAAAAGATGCTCCACTTGGTGAAGTCTGAAAACGCGTCTCGTCATTTCAAGAACAGAAAGTGGCATAAATGAACCATTGCTAATTGAAGAGACATAAGGGACTTTACTTGGCAGCTTAAATTCATACGAAGGCATTTCTGAATTGTCACTGAAGGAGGAAGTGCTTGAGCTGCGAGATGGACCATGGGCATCGAATCCATTACTTTCAATTGAAGAAGAAGTGGAAGAAGAAACCAAGTTTTGCGAATGAGACATAAGAGAATCACATTGAATAGAAGAACTGCAAGATATAACATCTGAATACGGCGGCACGGAAACATTCTGACGAGATAAAGGTTCTTCTTGAAGTTGAGCTTTATGCAGAGATCTAGTAGGGTAGGAGCTTTGTTTATTATCAGTAATATTAGAAACGTTAGTACCGGCTAGAAAAAACCTTGCGGCTACAGGAGCTTGAACACCAGGAAGGCTCTGGATCCTAGAAACACGACCTCGAGGCTTAGTGACATTAGTAACAGAAGGAATACATGCGCTGTTCGATCTCTGGCACATCACACATGGGCGGACACTATCGCAACGTACTTTTAATCTTCTACATCTTTGACAAGCGCGTTCAACGCGCCGGGATGAGTCAGGGCATGCTATCATTGGATTCATTTGCAGCAAAAAAGAAGACTAGAAGATCGCCCATGAAATAAAAGCACAAAAACTCCCTTTGGAGGTCAAACTGAATTAAATAAGAATCCTTTAATATAAATTCAAACACTTGTTAATGAGCAGATAATCTAATTAAGCAAGAGGGAAAAGATCAAACAACCAAGTAAAAAGTGTGGGGGTAAATAATGGCCTAGGTGGAAAGTGAGCTTCCACAAGTTATGTAGGGCTAAAAGAGATTAAAGTAGAAAATGAGACACTGAACCTGGTACAAACTCTTAAAGTGTACAAAAAGTGTAACTATCTAGAGCGAAAGAAAGAGTAAAAATAAATACGCTCAAAAAACTAAGAGATCTAACAAATTACCTAGGAAATATGAAAATTGTTAGTCTCTTATAGTTGTTAAAATCAAGGGCAAACTTAGACTGTGTTGAAAATCAGCTTCTAGTTTCAAGAACAAACAAGACCAAGAGTTAAGGGGCCTAGGGTATACCAATAGATAACTAACCGTTATAAATATAGGATATCAAAGTAACTTTGTGAAATCTTGATAACGGTTATGATAGAATAAGAAAATGAGGCAAAGAGAGTGTACTGTTAGAAAGAAAAGAAAAGAAAAAAAACTATTCTTTATCTCTTGTCCTAAGGAAATATAAGTATTTTCTTCACAGCTTTAGTTGCTTGATTAACCAAAGAGTAACTTAGTTCGAATAACCAATAGTTGAACAGTAAACGTGGGGATAGCAGCCAAGGCAAACTATGGATAAGAGAAGTTGTCCACCACGAGAACAGTTGATAACGACGCACTATTCCAATGATTTGTCCTCAGATTTATCCTAACTTAAGTTATCTTAGTTAATTAACTTAACCGGTATTTTATAAAGATAATTTATATCTATAAAATATATAGAATCATATAACTTAAGTTAAATTAATTAAGAAATAAGCTACTTAACTGGTGTACAAGATAATTAAGGTATAATTGCAACTTTCAGTAATTTCCCTATGAGTGAAAGAAATATATTGTAAGAGAAGAAGCAAGTAATTCTATCTGAATATATACTTTATTATAACCGGTTATACTTTTTTAAAGAATAGTAAATGAAGGTAAAAGTAGTTCGAATAAGTGAGGGGTTTTAAAAGCTGAATAGGTAAGAAAATCAGGAACCTATTAATTTAAGTTTTTTTATTATGTCGATCATTCTCGTTAGTAGAAATGTATCCAAAGTGTTCAAGTCTTAGTTACGCGAACTGGGTTTAGTAACATAGATACTTGGGCTTTTTAGATTTATTTTTGATTTCCTATTCAAGTAATGAAAGACGCAAAAATGTGGGTTTGATGTGACTCTAATTTCCCTTCTCTAAACCTCTCAGTTATTCTAGTATCATTAACCCGCTCATATATACATATATATTATATACGTAATATCTTGCATGATAAAAAAGAATAAGTTTTTTCGTTTCAACAATTATGCTTGCTTGCTGTGTATATCAGTACTGCGCACACATTCCAGGAGGCAACATCTCAGCGATCGGTAAACTTTTTCAAAGTTCTAAGTTAAGTTATGCTTTAGGGGTATGTAGTCACAAATATCACAGAAAGGGAAAACGTTGCGCGTATTAGACGATTAAGAATATATGGAATATATCCCAAGCCCAATGCTTATGCAAGCGACGATTGATTAGTATATCCCATATACAAGATTCCTTTTTAGAAAACATTTTTTTATTGGTAATAAGCACAAGCGTTAAGAATTCATTTATGGCAATTTCAAGATGTCATTTAATAGTTTCTTAAGAAGAAAAAAAGCTCACTAACTAAAGCTATATACAAGTACAGATACAGTAATAAATTTCCTCTAGGGTATGCAATGACTTCATATGGACTATTGTCGTCCGAGAATGCGTAGTTAGGACATCTTTCCCTAGATTTTCTACAGCAGTGAGAATGCATAAATCTAATAATATAAAAAAGTTAAGAAACTTATAATACATCGTTGCTATTGGCAGAAATATAGTAAAACTAATGTCTTGTTTAACTTTAAATATCAGTTTTGTATTTTTTAAGTAAGTTTCAAGAGGTTCAGACCAAAATTTCTGCGGTTAAAAATACGAATTCTGAGTTAGCACTACAGTAAAAGCTATTATCTAGACTGAAAAGGAAATAAACAAATCCCTAAGAACAGTAATATTTGGTATTCAGGCTTTTCAATGAGAAGAAAACTTGCCGAGCATGTTTTATATCATGTAAGGATGCCGTTGGACTATCTATATATCCTGTCTTCTAAATACGGGATAAGTTATATGATGCGTCAATTAAATTATTTAACTTAACTTAAGAATAAGCTACTAATAATTCTGACTATTTTGTGCATTTAAATAAGGAGCGCTAGGTTGTGACAAAAGTATAAATTAATTTTTTAATTTTTACATGCAAAATGTTTACATGAATAGGGCAGCTAGGATGGGTAAACGATGGAAAGTAGTTCATACAATACATTAAGAAAAAAGGCTACATACATCTAGAAAACGTAAATACGTATAATGTAAATAGAATAAGCAAATTTGGGATCGAGCTTGCGGAAGGATTTGATTACATATTCACACACAGTCATAGAGATGGTTTGATTAAGAAGGGTAGCTTGGCATAACATCTAATATGCATATGCTCAACAATTGCATCGAAAGCAGAGAAAGCAAAAGCGAAACATCCAAACTGGAACCTCTAATGTGTGACACAGCTTCAACACAACAAAGGCTAATAGGGCTGTTGAAAATAAGAAAACCCGACACTAAATAATCAGTGAGAAAATATCCATTACTCAGAATTGGTGACGCACAAAAACCAAACATGATTTATACTACCACATAAAGAAGGTCGTGCGCCGACTTTGGCTAATCCGTTTTTTATATTAAAAAAAACCGGTTGCCTAAAAATTAAATAGGTGTCACGCATTCACTTACTTTTACAACACAATTTTCAACATATTTTTAATTTTAAAATTTCATAAACTAGGGGACACTTGCGTTTGAACAAATCTGAAATTAGTTTCTTAATACGACGTTTCCTCGTTGTCTGACGCGGATTCGAGAATCTCAAAATTTGCTAAACTTTATTTTTATTTTTTATGTTCCAAACGGTTAGATTAGAATATTAGATATAGGGTATATGCGCCATTGTATCCTAGCTTTAACCCGTGAGAACTGAGCGCAGGGATGGGGCGGTCAGCCATTTGGTCGCCGCCACCGCCAGACCGCCATAGCGTGTATGGCAAATGCGTGTATAAAGTATACGGCTCATAAGCGTTATGGAATTCAATATTATAAGCCAAAATACACTTACCCGGTATAGTTGAAATATTTCATGGGGCGGTCAGCCATTAGGTCGCCGCCACTGCCAGACCGCCAGCAAAAATTGGCCTTACCGCCCCATCCCTGACTGAGCGGAGTGATATACATTAATGTGTAGAAAAATTCCACTATTTTTTATGGGGCTGGATACTAGAGCAAGCATAGCACTAACCGGTTAGTTAAGGAAGTTGGTTTTTAATAAAAGCCTGGCTAAATGCCAAAAGAAAGCAAATTTGGTGCGGCTGGTGGCCTATACTTTTTTATGTGTTTGGCATTTAGTGAGTAGTGCAAGTAAGGATCACAATAATTCCCATGGATCACAATCCGTACATACGGATTGGAAAATTAGAGCTTTAGTCGAGAAAACCAGCAAGTATCATTGGTGTAGGCCGCTGGATTTAATGGCTAGTTCAAGAAAATTACCAATTACGACCCAATCCGTATGTACGGATTGCGATCCTTACTTGCACTATTTAGCGAGGCTTTTATTAAAAACCAACTTCTTTAGTTGACTTTAGGGCATTGTGGGAAATGGGAATGTTTTAGGGCTGCAAAATATACGGCTGAGGCTAAAAAGTATGCCGAAACATCTACAATTCTTGTTTCAGCCGCACACAATTGGGCCTAAATTGACATCAAGCCGTGTACTATTTAGCCGTAGGAAAAATTTCCATTTCCCACAATGCATCAAACAAGATTAATATAGAGAAGTGTATATTAATTTTACATCCCATAACTTATATAAAGTTCTAAGATATAGGATGGCTAAGTCAATTATAATACTTTATTCTAACTTATCCCATATATGGGATACTTAGGCTACATTTATTGCATATAAATATATTATTATTACTGCCTACAACAGGGTTGTGGCGACAAGACGCAATTTTGCTGGCGGTCTGGCGGTGGCGGCGACCTAATGGCTGACCGCCACAGCCCTGACACACAACATAAGCTCAAATATTTGATATAAGTATACCCCATAACCATTTGAAGCTAAAAATCATACGGCATTCGGATAGCTCCTTACTTGATTGATGAAATTTCTTAATATGGGTGCAGTTTTGAGTTTTCTTATTCTCTCTCATGGGAAGAGTCAAAACAAATGGGTTAATGGAGCTCGTGAAATCTACAGAATTATTCGAAGTTGCGGGGATGCTGTAGTTGGATACCGAGTCACCACTTCTTATACATTTAATATGAGAGTGTAATGGCTATTTTCTGTATTTGTAAGATTCCTACTTATCTGAGTCACTCAGCAGAGAGAATGGAGTAACGCATACTCCTAATAGGATAGAACGATTGTGAAGCTAGCCGAACTCCCAACAGCTTTATGAGCTATTTGAACTTTTTCAATAGATCATTTTTCATAACGAAGATCCGTTCGCGCTACGAGAAAACGGAAAAATTTCGGAACTCTAATTAAGAAGAGAATGAACACCAACGCCCCCACTCATTATCCCCACACTCTTGTAGATCCTCTAGAGCAAGTAAAACACTAAGAGCCTTTTAGTTTTAGTTGATCAACTTTTGCTATAATAGCATATCGTGTGAAAGATAATGTAATTTATTATTCTTTGTGATTATCATATATGAACTCAAGATTCCATATGAGATAGGTATTCGAGATAGAATAGTACAATCAGAAGTTGATAAAATTGTAGTGATTATAGACTTGGATTTCCTAGCCCTATAAGTAATGCTGTACTGTTCTTAAATTATCATAAGTTAAGTCTTAATAATAAAATACATACCGCTTATCCTACAAGTTATGGATACATGGATAAGTTTCAATATTCTCGAACTAGAAAGTATTAGCCATTGAGTTTCAAGGGAACCAATAGAGTCCGTTTACCCCAGATTTTGTAGTAATAAGGTTTAATTTAAACATTCTTTTGAAACTTGTATAAAATATAGGATAGGATAGTGAATTGATTAACGGTTAGAAGTGTTTATATATAGGATAAGTTAATAATTAATTTAATTCAACGGTTAATAAGCTATAATAACTACTATCCTATATTGGATATATGGCTTTTAACGTATTAAGACTTCCCCGCATCTTATACATGGTAACTTCTGCGACCATGAGCTTCATTTGATTCAGAATCGTATTATTAGTTCGGGCTATCGAGAAACCACCGATGCAGTTCATTATAGAGATAGCCGCTTGAGCTTGTGGTGATGGGAATATGCTCACTCTTTAAAAATATAAATACAACCAAAAAATCCAACTTTTCCCACCCTACTTCTCTTTGCTTTCATCAGATTACTATATATCTTATAAATTAAAAAATCCTCCTTCATATAATTTGAATAATGGCACCCGTAGAAGTTCCTAAAGTTCAAAGAGCTTTGGTTTGCGATAAGCCAGAAAAGAATTATAAACTTCGTCTTGTAAACGATTATCCTGTACCCGAGCCTAAGGCTGGGGAGGTCCTTGTAAGGCTTTCTTCAACTGGTGTATGCCACTCTGATTTGTCTTTGCTTCAAGATCATTGGGCTGGTGCTTTGACTATGTCTTGTAAGGTTGCAGGGCACGAAGGTGTTGGAAGAATTGTTGCTCACGGCCCTGGTGTTGACAAAGAACAATTTCCAGTTGGCCTTCGATGTGGCGTTCCGCTCCTAAGACACGTTTGCCATAATTGTGACGAATGTTGGCTTCCTGGTATGGAGTGCTACTGCGACAAGGGCTTGTTTTCGGCTGTCCAACTTGATGGTTCTTTTATGGAATATTGCACACTTTCAACTACTTACTTCTGCCCTGTACCTGAAGGAATTCCTGACAAGTATGTAGGACCCATTCTTTGCGGAGGTGTTACTGTCTACAAATCTATCAAAAATGCCGGCCTTGAATGCGGAAACTGGCTTGTTATTACTGGAGCTGGTGGTGGTCTTGGACAAATGGCCATTGAATATGCTCATTCTCGTGGCATTAGAGTTATTGGTGTCGACAGTGGCAAAGATAAGGAAGCTACTTGCTTAAAAGCAGGAATTGAAAAATTTATCGATTTCCAGAACACTAAGGATGTCACAGCTGAAGTATTTGCTTTAACGGGAGGAAAAGGTGCGCACGGTTCTATGGTTTTGGTTCCTTCTGAGGCTGCCTACAACCAAGCCTTGACCTACTTGAGAAAACATGGCTCACTCATGTGTGTTGGTTTACCTGACCCTGCAGCAACTGTAAAAGTATCACCTGTTTTATCTGTTTTCCGCGATATCAGAGTTGTTGCATCACTCGTAGGAACTCGTGAAGATGTTGCCGAAGCTCTTGACTTAGCTGCTCGTGGTAAGTTCACTCCCCATGTCGAAGAGTTTCCTCTTGAGAAGGCCAATGAGATACTTGATAAAATGGCTGCTGGAAAGCTCAACGGTCGCGCCGTTTTGAACTTTTAAGTTTAATTGCATCTATCGTTGTTTCTTTACGAGAACTTTATGGGGTTCATATTTGATGAATAATACTTGAACGAAGCATAACGATGCATACTCTTCTCCGCAGGTTGTCCATATGGGTGTGCGAGTTTCAGCAAAACAAAGATGATAAGAATCACATATAACTATTACGAACATGAATATATGAATAGAAGAGTTAATATGTATGACGTATCACACGTACAAATTGTAGGCAAAGGCACAAAGATAAAAAAAACATTAAGGAGACAAGCCATCATCGAGTAAAGAAGTTGGGATTTTATGAAAGTATCCTATAACCGGTTATGTTTAGAAGCTAACCGGTAACAACAATTATAAATAGGATATGCCAGTTAACTCATGGGATAAACATAACCGGATAATTATATAATTATTAAAATTATAAAGTTTTAGTGAGAGTTACGATTCCATATGCAGCATAGTATTGTAATTTAAGTTGTATCGGTATTACCCGTTCTGACATCGTAGATGGAAACTAACACTATTGTACTACCAAGTGGGTACACATGAATACAGTTTAATTTATTACATTTCACAGCCAAAAAACACCGTTGTGAACGTTGCGACCGCTGTTACAGCTGCACCCGCTTTATTATATGAACGGTGTGCTAAATTTGTGTGTAAAAATTCCTTGTGAAAGTGTAGCGCACGGCTATATAGCCGCACGCCATGGGTAGAGGAAAAGAGAATGTGGGGATGCAAGCTATATTATTGGCCAATAGTCATGTAAACATCCGGTTAACTCCGAGAACCACGATTATAAATACACAGCATATTTCCCCTTTCCTGACTAATATCTTTCATCTCAGACTATAAAATAAATATATTCTTCCTATTTAAGCAAACAGAACGTTCGGACAGTTACATACTGCCAAGTGCACCCATCCAATGTATGTGAAACATACATCCCATATAGCTCAAATTAGACAGTTTTTAAGTATTCCTTAGATGGAAGATGGTCTTGCGCATGACTGTACATACCCAGACGCATACTATGAATGTATTACAACATGTAATGTATTTACTACTTTAAACTATAACTATAATATATCTCAATATCTAGGAACTTCTACGGATAGACATCGTCGACTACCATCCAACGTCACCTATGGCGCCCTAGAGTGCTATTCTCCTTATCTCTTTGATATCTGTCTGTATGCTCCGGTCTGTCGAGTTCTATGGGATATGTCAAGTCTGGTTAACACCACCTTGGTATATTCCATAAGGATGTTTCCTTGGCAACCACAATTTCCTAAGATATTATGTAACCGGTTAATATACCTTCAACACATAGCCTAACCGGTTATACTGCTGTTACAACTGTTATTCGCACTATAACGGTTAGATTGGCAGCTAGTCTGAAGTTAAGAACACTCATGTGATTGATCGAACAAGTTCCACAGCATCGGCATATTTTGTTCTACTCTGTTTTGATACATACAACGGATACAAACCGGTATACAATTACTTAATTTATAAGAATATCCATATTTATTTATACGTAATTTATAAATTTGGCAGTTAGAATAACCATCGAACAGTATGGGGCGCTGTTTGCTTGTAATTGATATGCAGGAAGATTTTCTTCCACCGAAAGGATCTCTTGCAGTACAAGATGGAAGAGATATCATAAACCTTATCAATTCTTTACCTGCAAAATATGGCTATGATAGAATTGTGTTTTCAAGGGATTGGCATCCTAAAAATCATGTTTCATTTGCATCTCAAACTTCAGGAGCAAAGCCGTATGAAACTGTTATAACAATCACGCATCCTACAGGTGAAGGAGGAGTATACAAAGAAAGACTTTGGCCTGATCATTGTGTTCAGAACTCTGAAGGTGCGAAGTTTGCACCAGAGCTGGTGCTTTGTCCTGATTTTATTGTCAGTAAAGGATCAGATCCCAATATTGAACAGTACTCTGCATTTGTGGATGTATGGGGGGTTACAGAAACTGGATTAGATAAATATCTTAAGAAAGAAGGTATTACTGAGATTGATATTGTTGGTGTAGCGTATGATTACTGCGTAAGCAATACTGCTGCTGATAGTGCAAAGTATGGATACAAGACTCGATTGTTTAAGAACGCTACTAAAGCCGTAGACCCCTTGAATTCTGCAACAATAGCAAAAAAACTCGGAAGTTTAGACATTGAAGTAGTAGATGCTTGAGAGTCTAGAGATTAACCAATTTCCCTGACGTTCTCGTCGATTTTGTCTATGACTTTTATGAGTCGCAATTCACTATTATCTTATCTATGCCTGTTAAGTACGCTTGCTAATGGTGATTAGGCATTGGATTGAAATGCTTACGTACAAATAACTTTGTGCACCTTATATGGGAGAGTGTTGGTGAATTGACGAGTAATTAGAAGGTATATTGGAAAGCTGGTAATCGAAATAAAGTATAACTACTATAAGTAGAATTCTCCTATCTATATTGATTTCTAAACATACGACTTAGATTTAAATTAAAAAGTCATCAAGCAGACATTTTATTGCTTCACGGCGATCGAAAAAGCCAGCGAATAACATTGTAATACAGCGCTATTCGAATAAGTAAAATCACAATAACAAGCCAATTAAGGAGCAACTCAACCGCTTCCTTTTGTATTCAAAATTAAAGCAACAATTAATCCATAAAGACCTAAAACTTCTGAGAAGATAAGAATCAATACCATACCTACAAAAAGACGAGGCTGATTTAAAAAGTCGCGCACACCTTCATCACCAACAATCCCAATAGCATAACCAGCAGCCAATGCAGACAAGCCCACAGAAAACCCACATCCTAAATGCATGAATCCGTTAAAAAGTGTATAGGTTTGTGTAGGACTCATATCTCCAGCTATTAACACACTAACAACTAAGCCATAGACAGCAAGAATACCACTCATAACTACAGGAATAAGCGAACGCATAATAATTTCAGGCTTAAAAATACCAGATCCTGCAATTCCAATCCCAGATTTTGCAGTTCCAATAGCAGAGCCTGCAGATGATAATATGATGGCAGCGGCACAGCCAGCAAAACCAAAAAATGGTGCATAAGCCGGTGCGTATTCAGACATTTTGATATCTACTAAATAGTAATAAAGAAAAAAAATCAGGCAATTGGGAAAAAGGGCAGAGTATTCCGATTTATGAAACTTACTAGGTAAATGTATAAAGTTGTCTGCCGTTTTCAAATTTTTGATAAGCTATTCTATATAGTCCAATAATAATTGTGAGAGTTTCGTAGAATAAAGTTAGTTACTTATTGCTATTTTCTCCCAGTTCAATACTCCACGCACTCTAAATATTCTGCTTTGAAAAATGCAAGGAAAAGAAAGAAGAAACAATAGCCAAAGTGTATGATATCTTGAAAGGTACTCCGACTATACAATTGGCAGGTCTCTTCCGGGTCTAAATAGAATAAATTCAAAAGAAGTGTTCCAATACAGTAAAAATATTACCTTTTAGATACAATTTGAGGTATGATACTTGGGTATGTATGATATTAAATTCTTTTTGCGAATGGTATATTGCTTACGAGTTATAAGAATTGAATAAATAGGCAATTTTGAAGAAGAAACGCATTTTTCAAGCTTAGCCTTAAAACCTGACGGCTGCTAGGTAAATCCTCTTACCCCGACATTAAAACTACTGTTAGTCTCTGACATCTTATCCTATCGTAGCTGTTGTATGGACATAACTTTTAAGTGAGCTTAAGTCAAGTTAAACTTAAGTTAATTATATAACTTAAGTTTAGGTTTATTCTAACTTATACTCTTAATTAACCGGTAAGAATATCTAAAATATCATAAGGTTATAATTTAATTAATTAACTTACCGGTTATGTACCTTAAGTTAATAATTTAACTTAATTAATTAACCGTTAAGTTAGTATAGCTTATTTAACAGCTATATCCTATAAGCTTAACGGTTACTTTTTTTAAGCTTTATAACCCTTCTCTAGCTATCCCATATAAATTAAGAAATTCGAAACCTCCTAATGCCCACTGCTTTATGACAGTCATGACCACCCATTCACCGAGCAATACAAAGACCATAAAGTTATCTTAGATTGGTAAGATATATCTTCACACATGAGCTTAACTTTTTTATAATAAGTTACCTACATTATGTATATAAACTGACTTGAAATTTAGAACATGAGCTTTATTTTTACTTAAACGTGCTCTAGGATCCTTATAGAGCTGATTTATAGCGGGGAAACAGGGCTCAGATGATCATTTGTATCAAAACGTTCCTTTATTGGATGATTCAGAGCTTACTAGACACGGGCCAAGTTATATCTTACCCGGAATATAATGTATTTCTCTTGTTTTTTTTGATCCCCTATCCTATCCTATAGAACGAATCTTTATATACACTAACTTATTTTGAAGGTTAGGAACATCCTATTTATAACACATAACATATCCCATAGTATGGGATAGTTATCGTCAAATCTTGTCCTCCTTGACTATTCTCTTTGCAACGGTTATAATATACCAACTGTGCAAAACACTAGACTGCCAACACAATCCGATACAATATACGTATATTTTTTTTTACATCCATATATTTGCTTTGTATCTGGGATAATCAAATCCTTTTAGCACCAAGTCATTGTGTCTCTCTCTAGCATATGGTATATATAGGATAAATACTGCTACGTAGACTATTAACACATTTTCTTCCCGCAAAGTCAAAAAGCTAAGTTTTCATATTCGTTTCCTTTTTTCTTCTTATATAATAGTTTTCTGACGTCGTTAATCAAGTTGGATTGCGGTGTTCTCTTTTATTATTAGACGGACACTTCCTGATTTCTCTGTTTGTAAAAAATATTCTTTTTCTTCTTTTAGCCGTTACAGCTTTCAAGTCTCACGTATACCTGCCTATCTTCTTGTTTCTCCATTCTTGAGCCATTGCATCTACCTTGGCTTCTTCATTTTTTGAACTTTGTTTTTTTAACTTCAATTGCTCCTTTCTTTTATTTTTGCTATTTATTCTATATCTTATAGAAGTAAATAGTTAAACATTACTTACCTTATTTCACTTATAATTTTTGTTCGCCGAATTCTGATTAAGTGTTGATTCGTCTTCCAACGAATACCGATGACTACACCTAATGTTGATGATTCTCCACGTCATAGGGCTCAAGTAGAAGCTGCGTATTCTTCTATATTTGGTTCAGTTCCTCCTGGTTCTAGAAATGTCACATCTTACACTAATACTAGAAATGCCCCCACTCCTTCCTCATCTCTAGAACGAGTACCTGTTCACTCTTCTAATGCCATTTCCGATTCTACAACTGCGTATGATTCTTCATCTCACCATCCTCCTCTATTCTCATCTACGCAACCTATTGATCCTTTTGGTTATGTTCAACATTCTAATTCTTCAGCAGATATACACAATGATTACCCAATATCACCTACTCAAATTACACCTTGCTTGGTCCTTGATGAAGCTCCAGCTTCAAATTTTATTATTGATTCATATAGAACTTCAGATGAACAGATCAAGCTCTCTCAAAAAGTTTCTTCTGGTCATACTAAGCATGTGCCTTTAAGCACTTCTTTAGGAGTTGCTCAAGGTCGTGGGCCTACTGCTTCAAGCCGTCATTCTTCTGCATCCTCAATTCCAAATCGACTATCTACCTCTTCTGCATCTCACAGCCCTGTTCAGCTCTTATCTTCTGTTCCCATTTCACCTCGTCCTCACACCTCACAGTCCATGCACTCTTTGCCTACTGCTAATTGTGCTCCAAGGAGAAATGTTTCAAACGGTGCACAATCTACTCATTCAACTGTGTTGGTTGTTTCTCGCCGGTCTAATATAGTATATCCTGCTCTTTTATCGAAAGTTGCTGAAGCGTTTCAAGGCAGAATAGTTACTGGAGATAGAAACAAAAACTCTTTGACATATACTAACGCATTCACTGGAGCAGAAGCCGTCGATTCAATTGCTTATATTATAAAAACTACTGATAGAAACTTGGCCTTACTGTTAGGCCGTGCTCTTGATGCCCAGAAGTTTATACACGATGTCACTTATGACCATAGGCTTCGCGATACTCATAATGAGGTTTATCAGTTTAGGGAACGGGCTTTCAATGAAGATGCTTCCTCTACAGGAGTCAATGGTGTTTTCACGTTACTTACAGAATGTTACTCTCCAACTTGTACAAGGGACAGACTTTGCTATTCCATTGCATGCCCAAGAAGGTTGGAACAACAAGCTAGATTAATGCTAAAGGTTCAGCCGGTTCTTAAAAGAAGCGAATCTCGTGCTTCTCTCCACGGCGAAGATAACGAGAAGAAGCTTTGGATTTATTCCGTTCCTAAAGAGGTGGCTGATTCAATTTCAGAAAAAGAGAAAAAGAGACAGGAAGTTATTTGCGAATTTATGTATACAGAACGCGATTTTGTAAAGGATTTAGAATATTTAAGGGATTTCTGGATGAAACCTCTTAAAAGAGGCTCTTTCATTAGTGAGCATAGGCGCGAGAAGTTTACTCGTGCCGTTTTTGCTAATATGCTTGAGATCCACTCTGTGAACTCCAAACTGGCAGAGGCTCTTACCAAACGACAGCAGCAGAACCCTGTTGTGCGAGAAGTTGGAGACATAATTGTAGAGCATGCTCTAAAGTTTGAGCCGTTTATTCGATATGGCGCCAACCAAGTTTATGGAAAGTATGAATTTGAAAGAGAGAAAGCAAGTAATCCTGCTTTTGCTAAGTTTGTTGACGAAACTGAAAGACTGAAAGAGTCTCGCAAGTTAGAGTTGAATGGTTATCTTACAAAGCCTACATCGAGACTTGCAAGATACCCTTTATTATTGGAAGCGATTCTTAAGCAGACAAGTCCAGAATCTCCAGATCAAGTTAGTATACCAAAAGCTATTGCTACTATTAGAGGATTTTTGACAAATTTAAATACAGAAACTGGAAAGGCAGAAAATCGATTTAACTTGTTACAATTGAATCAGAGTTTGCTATTCAGGCCTGGTGAACACTTTGATTTAAAACTTACAGATGAAAACAGACAACTAATTTTCAAAGGTTTTCTTAAGAGAAGGACTCAAGATGCTCAAGGAGACATTCAAGTATTTTTATTCGATCATTGCTTGCTTTTTGTAAGAGTAAAGATTGTGAATAAGCGTGAACAGCTGAAAGTATTTAGGAAGCCAGTCCCTTTGGAGCTTCTAGTGGTTTCTCAAAGTGAAAATCCAGGTTCAAGACTTTTGCTTGCTAAGAGGCCTTCTAGCTCTCTCTTACCAGGAAGCAGATCTACTCAAGGTTCAAAGAATGACCCTACGAACTCTAAATATCCGCTGTCGTTTGTACATTTAGGTAGAAGAGGATATGATTTAACGTTATACTCGCCTACTTTTGTTAGTCAGAAGAAGTGGATTGAACATATTGACAGCCAACAAAAGCTTCTGAAAGAGAAATCTGGAGTTTATACCAAGCATATTTTTTGTTCTGGATTTTTTGATTATCAGAACAGAGTAAACTGCGCTATTCCATTTGATGGTAGTAGGAAGCTTTTGTATGGTACAGATCAAGGTATTTTTTGGTCTGAAATGAGAATCAAGGAGGGAGTTACTCCAGCAAATCCAGTGAAAATTGTTACTTTGAGTGGAGTGAGCCAAATTGAACTGCTTGAGGAATATGGAATGATGCTAGTTTTGGCGGATAAGACGCTTTATACATTTCCTTTAGATAACATCCTTGAAGCAACAATGGCTACTTCAAACAGCCCTAGTGGATCTTCCACGAGCAAGAGCGCTTTAACTAACAGAAGTTCTATGTCATCCTCTTCTGCTAGTGGGCATGACCCAGCTGCACTCGGTCGCAGAGGTAAAAAGATTGCTAACCATATTAACTTTTTCCGCGCTGGTATATGCTTGGGACAATTATTTGTATGCACTGTCAAATCTAGTTCCATGACTAGTACTGTCAGAGTATGGGAGCCTGTTGATCATTCCGGTCGTGGAAAGAAGCAACCCGCTTTACGAAAGCTCCTACAGAACCAGAGCGACACTCTTAAACTTTATAAAGAGTTTTATATTCCTGCAGATACTATGTCGATATCATTCTTGAAGTCCATGCTTTGCATGGGATGTTGGAAGGGCTTTGAAATTGTATCTTTAGAAACCTTAGAAACGCAAAGTCTGCTAGATCCTGCAGATACATCACTGGATTTTGTTATACGCAGAGAATCATTAAAGCCATTGACAATCTACAGGCTTAATGGGGACTTTTTACTGAATTACACAGACTTTTCGTTTTTTGTGAATCGAAATGGCTGGAGATCAAGATCAGATTGGATTATCAATTGGGAAGGATTGCCTCAAGCTTTCTCACTATGCTATCCGTTTATTTTGGCATTCGAACCTAATTTTATTGAGATAAGAAATGTTGAAACTGGAGCACTAGTGCAGATAATAACAGGGGACAACATTCGTTTTTTGCACGACAGAACAAGGTTCTTGCACGATCAAACTCGCGAAATTTTGTATGCGTACGAGGACGAAAATGGTGTAGATATAGTTGCGTCTTTAGACTTCTGGGATACGGAAAGACATAGATAGCATGATAACTGCTTTTAGAAATTTAATACCGAGTTTTATGTATATAAGAATAACTTATTGTCATCATTTTATTTCTTATTAGGACTGAATATCCCGTAACTTAATTAATCTTTAACCTGCTTAATTACTTAATCAGACACCTTACCCTTTACATTCACGAGGGATTTTCACCTAGAACCGTTCCCATGCAGTTTACGAACAACTTAACGGCTAGGCTATTTTACTTTATCATTCTTAATCCCATTTAAGTTAACTTAGTTATCCCAGTAACTTAATAAAGGAGTATTGAATAATATTAACTTAACCGGTTAGAGGAGTATCTATTAACACCACAGTAACAGTTAATTAATCGAATGTTATCTATGGGATATATGGGATACACTTGTTACCTTATTCTTATCTAACCGGTTAAGTATATTAAATAATTAACTTAACCGGTAACTTGAGATGAGATAACTTAGCATAACTTAACTGGTAACTTGAGATGAAATAACTTAGCATAACTTAACTGGTTGCAACTTAACTAGAGCTTATATATCTTTGGTGTCTCTTCCGGGTAAACGCCAATAACCTACTACGAAGACACCAATTTCCTAGTAATTAAGCATGTTCTGAAGGTAGAGAGACACCGGCAACGAGAGCCGAATACATACATTTGCATACATATATAATATAATTACATTCGTATTATTACATTATTGAAATTACGTAAACTCATTAGCAGAGTCAAGCACTGTGGTCGGAGATCACAGTGCTTGACCGAAATAGTTGGCTATAACAACCTGGTCGTAGATCAGGCTGTTCCTACTTGGGAATCGATAATGGCTTTCAGATTATCCTGCTTTGAAAGCCATTTAAACCCTTTAAACTTATTTGTCGTAGGACACATACAATGAGTTGAGAGAGTATTCAGAACATCTGCCTCAGGAAGTCCTTTAGAGAGTCCATACTCGACTGCATCGTATATACGTTTCCGACGATTGTAAGCTTTGCTTATGCTCGTTTTTGAACCGCCCCTCCATGTAACACCATATTCTTCTTCCAAGGTGCGCACACTATACCCATCAAAAAGTTCTGCATTATACTCAGCCCAGATAGTGTATATATTTTTAGGGGTTTTGAAGAGATGATCCATAGATTGAATTTTTTGCAGTAACATGATATCAGAAAAGGTTATTCGGTCGTTACCTGGATCCTGTTCTTCACGCCCGCAAGTCTGTACCGGTACCGTAGAGGTAGAGCTGGTAGGATTTGCGAGATTAGTCTGAGTTGCTAAGCTTTCATTTAAAGGTATATCTGTAGGGATATTCAATATAGCCACATTCGATGGCAGGCGCTGATCCGCACCTTCCATCTCAGAAGTAGTAGCTGAAGTACCTACCACTGCAGCCCTGATTGCAGGAAGAGATGACAAACCGCTGTTTAGATCTGTAGAGGGGCCGGTTAAGGTAGAATTGGTCGGTTGATTATGCACTTCACACGTGCGTGACAGGCCCAGTGAAGTAACATCATCAGGGGAAATCTGCTTTAAAAGCTGTGACAATATACCTTGTCGACCGCGGTTGTAAGCATCCGTTTCACGACTTTCCTGAGCCTGCTGCCGCGCAGAATCATTATTTTGGAGTATGCGAATCAAGTGATGCAAAGCCTGAACAGTAGCCGAAGAATTTTGAAGGTTTGCTTCACTAAAGGAATTCTGCCGCTCTAAAATAGTATTTTGACGTCTTACATTCTCTGAAATTTCATTGCGATCTCTTACTAAGTCTCTTTGACCATTTAGCAAGTCCTGGATACCTGTATTTATTTCCTTCAAGCCTAACAAAATGTCACGAGTGGATGATCTTATGTCTAGACTAACAGTATTAGAATGATTGACTGCACAAGAAGATCCTACCGTGGTATTATTGTGTGATGAACTATGCTCTGATACCACGGAATGCCCTGGATCATTGGTATTGACGATTTGTTCTTGGGAAGGCATCATATCGACACCATCATAATACGCATCTTGAGCAGACCGAAATTCTTTATATTCTTGTGTGCGAAATACGGGAAAGAGGAGGTCAGGCTTTGTGGCAAAGTCGGGACATGTTTCTTCGAAGAATTTCCGATCTTGAAGAATGCATTTACGCATCCAGCTAAAAAATCCAACCATATAGCTGATCATTACACAAGAAGCTTGAATATCTTCCTCGCGAGTTTCACCTAAATCTTCTGCAACTTTGGCACGAATGCGGCCTTCAGTTAATGCATCTTCCCATTGATTGATAAAATCAAACAGCAATCTCTGAAGCTTATGCGGAGGAGCAAAATCATTCCTAGGTATATAATAAACGGATGAAGGCTCAAATCCCGCCAGAATAAATACCACATTCAGTGGGACGTCAAATAAGTAACACGATCGTGCAACGTTACTTTCATTCCAGTGACCAAATGATTTAACATCAGCTTCACTTATAGATGTATTTCGATTAGCAGCTTGAGCAGCAGCTGCACGAGGTGCATGAGTAACTTTAGTAAAGGTTAAATCCAATTTTTTTTCATGTTGGACATCGATGTGTAGACTGCGGTATAATCAAGAGTGCTTTTTTGATCAAGATTCCCGTAAGGGGTGAATAGCTTATATCGACTAAACTCACTCCTAGTTTTGAAGGAAAAAGGAACACCCATAGAATGCACATAAAAACGCTCCAGCAGATACATTCCAAGCATCATAATACTACATTGTCTGATATCACGGTGTCGTAAAATCGCATTAACCTGTAGTTTTCCATTCGTATTTACCTTTGATCTAGTGCTTTTTACCAATAGGTGTTCGACAGTACGCATGTTAGACGCGTTCAACTCAACTACCTCTAAATCTGTAAAGTCGATATTTCTAGTTGAGTCTCCGCGAAACATACATGAATGGCACACAGCAATGAACGCACCGATATTGCAATACCCGTGCCCTCTAGAAGTGCTTTCCAAAGAATAATGCAAAATTTGTTGATACGTCTTTTCATTATAGGCTTTCCTAATGCTTAAATCTTTCTGACCAGTTTCACGCTTTTTTTCTAAAGCGCGATTATTATACGCAGCTAGATAACCAGAGACTAAATGCTTCTGTCCTATATCAGCCTCTGTTAATTCTTTATATTTGGGGTGTTTCTGAAACTTTGCCTCCTCAGCATTCTTCCAACTCCTAAGTGCTGCAATTATTACCTTGATAGTTGAATGTGACAAAGGCGAAGGATCTTGTGATAGACTACTTTCGCATCTCCAAACTAAAAACTGAAGCATAGTACGATCAGTGGGATAGTACCAGATAAAGTCATCGTCATCATCTGCTCGATTCGAAGAGTTCATATCGCACCAATCCTTGTACATATTGCGATATTGATCGTATGTTTTGTGCGTATTATCATTTCGCTCAGTATTCACTATTTGATTAACAAAATCCGCAGTGTGCTCCGATCCTCGGCTTGATGCGGGTATCAACATATCAGCAGAAGTCGGGGCCGATATTACTGGCGTGGCACTTCTAGATGCTTGAGCTCTGCGAGTAGCTCTTTGAGAATAATTGAAATTTCCAGCTCGTTTCCTTCGTCCACCACTGTCGTATGTATATCCGTCACCTATAATATAGCGAGCAGTTACTATTCCTGTAGGTTCAGCAGTAGGAACTGCTGAGCCAGTCAAAGTTGGTTCTTCTCGTGAATCAGGATTACTCGCATCTGCTTGGATTTGATTGTCAGTAACGCTGTCAATTCTTGCCATATTTCTGTCAATCAAAATCCTAGAGCATATACAAATCTATCAGGGCCAATATAAAAAATATAATCGACATGAATGAGCTTTATTTCTCCAATATAGACTCTTCAGAATCTGGTCAATACTACTGAATGTGGTGGTGGTTTGGCTATTCATGTGCTTAGTGTTTTAATTTTACCATACAAGCTACAAAAGTTACCTAACTTTCATAAAAGTTAGGTAACTTAAAATAGGTTAAGATGTCTCTCAAAATTGACCAAGATGTCTCTCTAGTACACAGGATGTCGCGTTGCCACGACAACGAGGGACACCGCCCACGCCCACCAGAGAGACATTCTTTTTATAATAACTAGTCACGGGGAAAGATAACTTAACTTAAGACATAACTATTTTTTAAGTTAACTTATGTTATTTTATAAGTCATGGGATAATTTATACCTTATTTAGCGACTAAGGGTAATTGTAACCGGCTATTGCAGTTTTAGGCGGAGCATGTCGGGGTTCAGCACCCCGCCGGGGTCGTGAAAAAAACATCCATTTTGGGACTCAACAGCTTTTATTAAATGACATTTTGTGAACCGCTTATTGTTTACATATAGTTAAGCGAGTTCCCAATTCGAAACATATTATGTGTCAAAATATGGTTTTTGGCCTATGATGAGTGTTTAATCTGCACATTATGAGTCTAATACATCAAAAGTAGGGCATTTCTTACATCCACGAATTTGTAAATCACTTGTGAAAAGTGAATAGTTTTCTTCATGAAAGTACTGGTGTGCCGTAATAATTTGCCAAATCTACGTTGTGTTAACAGTTCTATGCAATATGTAGTGCACCTTCTTCTATGGTGGGACATTGACAAGAACAGTTCCAAATGTTGCGAGTTGTAGTGGATTGATCGGGCCAAGCTTTCCAATCTCCTCCACCTTCAGCTTCAAGTACGGGTGAAATAGTAGAAACTGTATTCACCCATGCATTCAAAGCCTCATATACCGTTTTTTCTCTTCATAGGTGTACCATGAATGTTGACCAGTCTTGTGGAAAATAAGGTACGTTGGCCCACAACTCATGAGGCGATGAGTTTGCATTCGAAGCATCTGTAGACTTGCGTCTTTCATTCGACGCAAAAACCTTTCTTTGAGCCGTTGAACAATGATAATACCTTTAAGTATGGCGTGTAAAATTGTTTCATACTGGTGTGGAGAGGCACTTTAAATGATAGGACGCGAAAGATTACATTGTCATAATAAAATTGTAGATTTATAGGGCTATGCAATGAATAAATATTTGACATAATACCGTTCTACTAGTTAGCTTATTACAACGAATGATGCGTGATAGTTTAAAATATGGTTGAATTTCATTAAAAAGCCGTTTTGTTCTTCAACAAATTATAACCGTTAGAGAGTAAAAATATATCCTTAACCCACTCTGAAAGCAGTTGGGTCCCAAAATGGACGTTTTTTTCACGACCCCGGCGGGGTGCTGAACCCCGACATGCTCTAATTCCGAAGCTGTAGGTGGAAGTTGCTACTATTCATGAAAGTTCATATTTAGTGGCAAATCTGCGTGTTACAATGAAATGTATTTACTGCTATAAAGTAATCTTAATCCTAGACAATATACTGACAGGCATTGACGACTACCGTTTAATGTCACCTACGGTGCCCTAGAGTGCTATTCAGCTCATCTCCTAAAATCTGCTTAACGTTAAATGATCCGGTATATCGAGTTGCGTGTCCAGTCTGGTTAAGCACTGTCCTGCTCAATTGAAGATCAGTGATTTCCCATACAAAACTTTAAGTTTTCTTACAAGTTACCCGGGTTTGTAGTTTTTTTTTGGCACAATAGGTGTCATAATGCCAAAAACGTTTTTGCTCTAATCCCATATAACGGTTAGTAAGTGATTACCATCAGGGTCAAATTCAGGCTAAATAATTCCTAAATATTCAAGAGGCTAGCTAGCCTGTTATTGGATAATTCAGCTGGCTAGATCGCGTTAAATTATGTAGCAGCTATGAATTCATTCTTTTTCTATATATTACGGGAAATCCTTGGTGCACTCTATTTGACTTGCAGACACTTATATGTTAAATAAAAACGGCCATTTGTGTTTTTATTGATGTAAACTTTTCATATGTGTAAATTTTTAACTCTCGTACATGCTCATATCGCAACATTGGGCTTGAATCATAGACTGCATATTTACTATGTGAACACAAGCAAAAGCCCACTACAACACCCCAAATTATGAATATAAATGATATTATTGCTTTAAATGGTCCGTTGGACATCGTAGAATATTGCAATATTTTTTTTATCTCTCTGACGCTTCCTGATGGAAATAATCCAATTATTTAGGAATATTTAGGAATTTTCAAAATGGCATTCCTAAATAAATTTTGCACTATCCGAAATTTTTACCTAAATTCCTAAATTTGACCCTGGTAATATACCTTCAGCAAATTATCACCTTAGCTAGCCTATAATTAGCCGTTTAAGGCTGTTAGCCGCAAAGGTAGAAGAGTCAGCCTAGCTTTAAGAGCCTTATACATTCAGCCTCATTCTCACTTTCCCATACTTTCTTTTACACACACCACATACAGCTCAATACGAAAAATATTGAATCAATCTTTATCTGGCTAAAGGAAGATTCGAAGCTATTTTCGCATCGTTTTTTTGATCCTGCAGGTTTTATTTTTCCTATTATAATACACGAGTATATCGATTCAGTATTGCATGATATTGCGATTGACGTGGAAAGAAAAGAAAACTTTGCTGACTCTCCATTCTACTTTTTCTGCTCCTGACTCGCCTGATTATTACATGATCAGCCATTCAAAGATAGCATTTCTTCTCTAACGTTTCATAAACTCACCCGACTAATTTTACTGGTGCTGCTTTTGATTCGTTCACAGCGATACATTGGACATACGCTTAGTTGGATTTATTTTTGTTCCAGATAACAATTTTCTTGCTAATTTTGCATTAAGAGTTTGTTATTTTCTATCGATTTTTTATTCATTAGCTTGCTAAGATTTGCATCTTTGAATTTTGTTGTGAGAGATTACAACAATACATACTGTGTGATTTGAATTCTTTGCGACTGGTGTGCATTTGCTTATAGGGTCAATTTGCAGTTTCTAACACAAATTGAATTTTCCCACATAGCGTCCGATATCTTGTTCTTAATAAGATTTTGAATATTCATTTGTTACCTATTCTATTATAAGTAGGATATAGTACTGCTAAAAACTCATTTTAGAAGAATTATACCGGGCTTAAAGCGCGAGACAAGTCATAAAACTGGAGGTGTCTTCTTTAGCTTTGTTGAGTGTTTTTGAAAGTTTAAGTTTTGTTTTGTTATTTTTTTTATTTTATTTTTATTGAGCTGCCGATATTTTGCTTAACTCTGCCACCGTTTTGAAAGATTGCTGCTACTTTCTAGTTTAGATTTACGACCGCAATATAAGAAGTATGATGAGTGTTACAAGTTTAAAAAAAATGGATTCGAAATCATCAACCGACCCTATCAATGGTGGAGCTGAAGCAATAATATCTATTGCAGCTTCATCTGTTTCAGAAGATGTGATCCAGCCAGATCTTGAGAAAATCAGCGAGGAAATGTCTGCTAAGAGTTCAGAGTTTCACACAACGAAAATATCAGCTACCGATGCTATTAATCGTGATCCCATACCTACAAAACCCTCACAACTTACGTCTTCTGACCTTCACGAATTACCAATTTCGCCTGCTTTAAAATCAGCTTCAGCGTCTTTGATAGCGCGTGCCATTGAAAATGACGCCGAATATAAAGAGTCTACTCTCACCGAGAATGTACCCGCACATGTTGTAGGAATTGCAAATAGCATAGAATCTACGAATTTAGTGCATTCTGCTGTGATAGATACCGCATTAGGTGGAACAGGCTCTCCAGAGTCTATTGTCCCACCAGAAAATATCACTCAAGGTATGGTGCACTCTTCAGTTGCAGTTCCTGAAAGAGTGAAAGCAAATAACACATTTTCATCACACAGACAACAATGCCCTCAATGCAATGGATTTTTTGTTGATTTAGAGACGCACCGCCAGACCCATTTAGAAGGACCAAAAAGGCCTTTTGTTTGCAAAGTATGTGAACGCGGGTTTGCAAGACCAAATGACATGGCCCGCCATCAGCGAGTTCATTTGGATTCTGCAAGTTTTGTATGCCCCTACAGACAGTCCATGCCTGCTTGTCACACAACTGGCGAATTTTCAAGAGTGGACACCTACAAGAATCACCTTCGTGCTTGGCATTTCAAATATCCTCCTGGAGTGCGCAGGAAGGAGAGACAAGCCAGCTGGGGACGATGTGCAGCTTGCCTGCAGTACTTTACTTCCCCTGAAGCTTGGATATCGCAGCACGTGGATACAGGTGCTTGTGAAAGGCTATCTAGTAACAACACAGGCAAGAATATTGAAATGAAACGGGTTAATATTGAGAAGGAAAAATCACTGGAAAGCACTAACGAAAGTTAATGCTTACCGTACGACTATTATACTACAAATATGGCATGGTTTACGAACAGGAACGTTTTTTTGTACTATGGATTTGTTATAGTCTTTATTTGTATATGAGTTGGGAAAGAGGATTGGTTTCGACATTATTGAAGGGTAAGCGTATAGGATACATTTTAGCTTGACTTACCTTATATGTGGCTTGATTTGTATTGTGTTTTGTTTTGTTTTTATTTTGTAACATATAAGATCTATAACCGTATGAAGAGTTCTTTCTCCTAATTAATTAAGTTAACATAACCGGTTAGGTAGCCTATTTTTCTTATAAATTAATTAACGGTTACTCTTTAATTATTAAAAATCGTAAATCCTATCCTATCCTAAGGTTATATATCCCATACTTCTATAGTTGTAACCGTTAAAAACGGCAGTGTTGTAAAGTTTGTAACTGCATATGGGATATGGGATACATATTTATAGTTCGAAGAGGAATCTACTAGATGATTAGCCGAACTGGCCATTGAGTTTGAGCTAGTGAGAGAATCAGGCGGTGATGCAAACAATTGAACCAGTTAAAACTTGAACCATTAGTTTTCCTATACCTTTTCATACAGTTTTATTCCGTAATTCCCATTTACAAGGTACAAAGTGAATGTCGTGATGTTTGAAGTCATTTTGCGGTATCATGCATAGTAGGAAAAAATGCGGCATTACCTACTGCGGTTTGGAGATTGTATAGATGTCTTCTTTACGTTATATGAGACCATACATATACAGAGAGAATGTGGATTTCTGTGTAAATATGCCTGCTTTTGTATTATTTGTTTAGTGTATAACAAGCCGAGTTTGAGTACCTATTCAGTTTTTACATAAGTTTCTGATAATTTGTTCTATTCAAGATTTCATGCAGTAAGGCCTTTTTTGTAGTCATAAACAGTCTGAAAGCCTTTGAAAAGAAGCTATATGCCGTATACCTCAGATTAGTTTCTAATCATTCACTCCTGTAGCCAGATATAAACGCAGCCCAGAATGAAAAAGTATTCAGTGTCAGACTTCGAGGAAATTCAGTCGCGGAAACAGAGTCTAGCACATACAAGTATGATGGCAATTCAGAAGTCATGGATAGAGATTTGGTCTTAGAAGCTTCCATTTCTTCTGCTCAAGTTTCGCTATCTGACCAGACAGAAGAAGGCTTATTTGAAGACCTGCAACCACATCCTGCCAGAATGCTATTTTTAGTAGCCATAGAAATGAACATTTCTATAGGATATACCTGTTTATATTAAAGGCAATTTCAACATGCATATGCTATCAGGGGTCGAGAAAGACACTTATAAACATAAACAAACCGTTTTCACTAATGAAAGAATGGGTCTACTAGTTGACGCGGTCGAAGCCCGCTTATTTTATTTTTTAGTATTTTTGTACGAATTTTTGCTTGAATAGGGCATATAGGGCAGGTAAAAGATGGAAAGCAGTTCATACGATACAATAAGAAAAAAAAGGATAGATGCAAATAAGTAGAATACAAAATAAATAAGCAATTAGGAATCACGTTTGGTGAGGGATTTGATTGAATTCTCACTCACAGTCATAGAGAAGGTTTGATTAAGAAGGATACTGTTTGCAAGATTGCATTGATCAGAAAATGGGAGATCGTGAAAATTCTTAGCAGAATGACCCAGAAGTGCTGCAGCAGGTTGAAAAATAGAAAACTTGCCAGGATGATTCTCTAGGTGAACCAGTATTTTGTAAATAGGAATAAGAGGAGGCTTTGGCTCGGGGCAGGAACAGTTGGCAGCGACCTTATTGCATTGTTTTTTAGAACATCCAATATAAGTCATATTGTTATCGGTAAGAATACGCGAAATTTTATCGACGATGGCCATTGTTGACTTAGACTTGGCATTTTTTGCAGGAGTAGTAGCAGTGTTTGAAGCTGAATTGTGAGATGCAGGAACTGCTGCATTAACAGAAGGGACAATATGCTTCGCCTCGAGCTTGAGAGAATTAATGAGTGTAGAAGCTTCATGTTCAGCATATGAAAGATATATGATAGTAGAATCATAACCGGTGAATTTTGCAGTAGAAGGATCAAATAATAGCGGAAAGATATAAAAATAGCCAGATTCCAATACAGGGATACACGATGAATGAAGAGGGAGAACGACATCTGCAGTATAGCCAGATTCATCACCCACTTTTAATACCATAGCTGAAGTAGTTTTTTCTATAGAAATCACAGCAACAGTAATGGCAACAAAAAGTGATACGGGTGTAGAAGACAACTGAGATAAGGTAATGGGGGGGAAATGAGTAGGAATCATTGTAACATGATAGTTTTGCCTTTCCGGGCAATTGAGATATATCCGACTGTAAGAAGAAACACGGAACACGGGCATGCGTGAATAAGCAGACAATTCGGATGGAAGATAATGGAGAACCATATAAGTCACATCATAATCAGCGCCGAGTATTAATGGAGAGTCAGGATTAGGAGGGGTTGATAGCAAACAGAAGCAAATATTGTCTTTGCCAGAATCTTGTGAAAATATGTAATATGTAGTAGATTGCGATGAAGAATTGGTAATAGTGCAAGACCCGGCGTAATATAAATCATTTGCATAGCAGAGCTTGCTACTGTATACGTCAGTCGTGAGGATGTCTTTGATATTATCAGTACGTGCTTCCTGATTAAGAAATGCACCCCTATTAGACGGAGCCATAGCAGCGTGATTTGTGTATTTATCAAAAAAAGTGAATTTGAAAAATTGAGTTAATGAGGTATTTGCAGAAAAAAAATCAGACAATGAAGATAAAAAAGGGTAGTAGCTATTTTTAATACGACGTGGTGGATGAGACAGATCTATTGGAGATAACAACCGAGGGGACTTCCGAGGTGAAGGAGAAAATAAAGGAGACTGAAGTGTGTGTTTTGAGTTGTCAGCTGCTATATTCAAAGACGAAGATGGGGTAGAACGTGGCGGAGAATCGTCATAGTCAAAAGATAAAGTATTATTGCACAAAGGAGGAGCATTTGCATCAGATTGTATAAAGTCTGATAAAGTAGAATTAAGATAAGTATTGGACTTGCGGCTAGTTAGAGTTGTGGCAGGCAAGGTGGTGTTAGATGATGATGCAGTTGTGTCAGAGGTTGGTTTTGAGAGCACCGAACACATGTAGTCTACGACGTCATCGGCAGAAGAGAATGAATTGATGGAATCCACAGAGTTAGCTTTGGAATGAGAAATTGAGGGAAAATTGTCCGTAGCCTTTGAAGTAATTGATTGTGGAGACAGTTGGTCAGTGCTATCAGATTTTGAATAAGTTGCGCACTCCACGACGGAATCTTCATATCGTTTAGGAAGTCTAGAGTTACGTTTTGGTCGACTTATAATGAATACATGATTAGGTATGTGGGATTTGTGTGTGTATTTATACATTTTCAGAGGAGAGTTGGTATTAATATTAGCAAGAATGTTGATACTTATTGGGTTCCGAAACAGGTGATTATAAAATATTGAGGGGGTTTTCACAGCCAATGGCGCCGGGATAAGCAGCTTGAAAAGGCAATAAAACTTCTTGATAATGGCGAAAAGTTTTTAAAGTGATGTTGCGGAGTATGAAGTGATGCATTGTTACCCAAAGAGGACGTATTGATGAGTTATTTTCTTAATAGCTAAGAATGTGGAATGAGAAGTTGGGTAATATTTTTAAACAACATCGTGATGCAGATTGTTTGTGCAAATCATTGATTTCAATGTTGAACTTCTAGGAAAGATAAGTAAAAAGAGTAGTCGGAATATGGATTATGAAACAGAGAAGGAAATAGTTAATAAGTAGTATATTTTGTAAAAATGTAAAAACTAATAAAGATTGATACCTGGATAGAGAATGTTTTTGAAGGTGTCTGACGAAGCAGGCTGTGGCTCAGGTGTTGTATCAGGGACATCGTCAATATCTCCTATAACAGTGGAAACATAAAAGTGAGCAGGATCACGAATACGACTGAATGCAACATACGTCAAACCGTGCGCAAAAGGTTGCGAGTACAATAGCCCAGCAATAGATAAGGCTTGACCTTGCATTTTATGAACAGTAGAAGCAAATGAAACTCGGAAAGGAAACTGAGTCATGACAACTGTATAACCCATGGCAGGTATATCATGATAAAAGCAGCGACGTTGAAGTAGTTTGTGTTTTAATTGACCCCTAAAAACGAAGGAAAATCTTACAGCTTCATCGTAAAGTTCAGTTATACAGCCTCTTGTTCCATTAATAAGGCCTTCAGACTGGTCGATATTTAGAATAAGCATGACAGGAATATTTTTAGCAATAGAAAGCTCAAATGGAGGGAAAGTAGAAGGGCAATGCCTTGAAATAGCTTCAAAATTGCCATGAGGTCCTGAACTGATAATAGGATTGTTCGATTGGTCTCGAAGTTCTAAACGGCACGTGTATTTGGTTGCGTCGAGGTGAAATTTTGTAAAGAATGAATTAGAAATTTGTGCAGATAGTTGATTAACAATAAGATTAGTAAAACCTATTACATGTCTCACCTCAAACCATTTAAGGTATCCCAATAAATCATCTTGAGCAGAAGGCAAAGTCATAAAATTGTAAACAGTATTAAGAAATTGCGTAGAAGAAGAAAGTTGTGTAATATCAGAATGAAGACTAAAAGTATCCTGAGTTTGTCTTAGTGTCATTAGATATTCGGAATAACCAGTATTTTCATTATTAGAAACTCTCATGTTGACAGACAGCTTGCAAACTTCAACGGTCTGCCAAACGCGAGCATGCTGAACACAACTCAAAACAACATCACCTATATTACCGGCAGGAACAACAGGTGGAAGCTGAGCAAAATCTCCTGATACTAAAATAACAGGTTTAGAACCACAGTCAACACAAATAGCTTGAAATTGGGTAACCAACTGCTGCAAGTGACGGGAATTAAACATGCTTATTTCGTCAATAACTATAAGAGAAGAGCGCTTAATTCTTTGAATTGTATCAGGTGACATGGGGAAAGGGCCATCAGTATACGTGATAGGTATGTGGAAGGCCTTATGCGTAGTAGAGCCCTCAGGAAGACCATTAGCCGCCAGAGCAGTGGTAGCAGTCATAATAGCAGATCTGTCGCTAATAAGTATGTAATTGTAAAGCAGTTGAAGCACAAAAGATTTACCTGTACCAGCAGGTCCAGATAGAAACATAAAACGACCTCTAGGATGATCTATAGCATTCTTAATAGTTTCAAAAACTTCACGTTGCTCCTGATTTAGTAGTTCGAGTCTAGACTGGTATGTTTGATTGTTATAATTAGCTGCATTTTCATTAACAAAGTGAGCAGTGTTGACAGCACTATAGAACGTTTTCCAAAAATCATAGTTAGGTGAATCCGGAAATGAATGTAAGCTAGAGTCAACGCTATATTTGCGGCAGTAAAAATGAAGAGTAAACAAAGTAAAATGAAGTGCATGAAGGTTTAAATCATTAGAAGCAGGTAAATCAGGATCAGGGACATAAGGAGAGTCTTCAAAAGTGGTATAGCCTGAATACTGACGGCCCAATATTACTTTAAAGCGCTCAATAAAAGTAGACTGATTTTCATACCAAATACGGAGCGGCAAAGAAGGCTCTTCAGGATGCATTGTAATTAGTTCAACAAACTTTTCAATAACTTCAATAGGAGTGCAATCACATGAACCTAATAAACACTGAAGCAAAACTCTAAATCTGTCTTCAGGAGAAGGAAAAAGATTAGCAGCTTCAACGGCTTCTTGATAGGTATCGTATACGGTACCGTTTACAGTTGTAATATCTTCAAACGAAGTCTGTCCACCATAATGAGTAAGCAAAATTTGAAACGCCCACTCTGCAGATTTAAATGTTGAGGGTTTGTAATTAAACCTTGCAACAGAGCGAGCACCTCGACGTCTAGGGTGCCACATCTTATCTCTAAAGACAAAATCAGCAGGAAACTGAGCATAAGGAGTTCTCTCATCCGGATTTTGTTGGTTGTACTTAAAAAACGCTAAAAGATGAACATTTTTATCTTCATCTTGTCCATACGGATGATCTTCTATATACGTAATCAAACGAAAAACAGGCGGATACGTCTTATGCGTTGGATATTGCAAAATTCTCCAGCAAGCTTCATAAGCACCAACATATCTACCAATAACAAACTGATTGATTTCGTCACCTTCTAAATCATTCTCGACATGCAAAGTTGTAGCATGAGCACCCTTGAATACGTATTTATGAACATAGTTGAGTACAGCCATACTTTGAACAACTTGTACATTTATATGACATGAAAATCTTTTAGTCAAGTAGGCATTGTATGAACTGACATTTCTGTTGTCGATGAAGCGCTGGTTTCTGCCAGATCCTACTTCAATAGGAGCTATGTTATCTCTGCGTCTTAAAGTGACAATTTGATCAATTACAGTAGTTTCTTCTGCAAAATCCATAGGAAAGTTAAAGCGACAACCAAGTTCGCCATTCTTATCTATCATACATCTATCCTCAGTGCAAGGGCCATGAATATTAAAAGCTAGTACTGCATCATAAAGGTCTCGATCTTGAGTAGGATTAGGAAGTTCAGCAGAAACATGGCTATCAATGATATCAGGGTTACTAAAATCTAGAGGAGAGCGGGCAAGAATATGAACATGAGGCAGACCTCTCTTTTGATATTCTATAGTGTAAGTAAGCCATTCACAACCGCCAAAAAGATCAGTATCCTTTATTTCCCTTATAAGTTCTTCAAGGTATATCTTAAATACTCTATCTCCAAACAAAGGATTAGAATGAGCGGATACACCACATTCCGCAAAAACAGCCCAATTTGGGTTTGCGGTCATAGTAATAAAAAGATTTGCTGGGCCTTTTTCTTTAGCCAAAGCATATGAGTCACCTAAAGCATGTTTCATATATCTAGGAGAGTCGACAAAAGATGCGGGCAAATAAGAGCGAATATTGGAAATATCATCTTGATTTATACCTAATGTTGCATCAGATTCAACAGCGCCACTGGCTAAATTTGTACTTCAGTTTCTTGAAGAGTTATAAAGTCTTCAGCACTCGCATTTCGTAACGTTGGATTTCTCAATGTTGCTCTGTTTCCAGAATAGGTAATAGGCAATACAGTGTCTTGGTTCTGTCGAAGCCATTCAAGCCGTTCATCCTGGATTGCTAGCCATACGTCAATTTGAAATGATTGTAATAACAGGCCACCATAAAGGTGAGGCATAAAAACATCTGGCCTACGTGAATATAGCAAGCCACGAACAAACCCAGAAAAACGAAGATTTCTTTTTCGAAAAGTAAACGAAAATTCAGGACCTGTTATAAATAACAAAGGTAGCCTGGCTGAAAAATAATGCGGTGAGGTAGCCTGTAGGAACTGTAAATAATAGTCTCCATTTTCATTGACGGCAAACACAGGCAAAGGCGGAAGATATGCATCGCGTGCATTTGAAGTTTCAGTAGGTGGAGACGGATTGGTAGAAGGTCCTGCATTATCAGTCATTAAAGTATCCAAGTTTTGATTTTCAACTACAATTGCATCAGGTATAAAAAGAGCAAGTTCGTCTGAAGTTCGGGGTTCTTCGCGGCCTCTATTATTATAAAATCGAATTCGGAGTGTAAAGTCAGCATAAATTTCGTACATAAATGTTGAAAGAAGCTCGGCGGGTACTCTTGCCAAGTTCTCTATAGCATGAGAGTAAGCTCTAAAAAGCACATTATGGTGTAAAATGAAAAGTTGAATTGTAACAACAATATGATCAGGCTGTCTGACTGCAGAATTTTGTAAAATACCTAGTCTTGTTGTAATTTGATCATCAGGACCTAAATGAAGAATTTGATTAAGTACAGGCTGAGCACCTTCCTCTGGTAAGGCTGGGCCAGTACGTCGAAGAATACGGCCACCCATAAAAAAGCGTTAATACCTCCTCTAATCGGAGTGAATGGATTCGTAGCTGTAAGTGTGCAAAGCTGGAAGGCAGGATTAATATAATACAAACGCATGTAATCCATTGGGCCAGTGTAAAGTCTAAATATATCATTATATCCTGGGTGATCTGGCCTCAATATAAATGGTTCAAAATAAGGCATAAAACGACCATCTTGGCAACAGTGCTTCCTGTGGCTTATAGTTTCATTTCGGAATAATATAGCTGAGCAATGTTCACAGAAATAATGAACTGGATGAAATGGTTGAACCCTTGGTGCATTACGCAGTGTTTCAGAATCTGGCTCAGGATTCAATCGAGGACGGCCTCGACGTCTAGGAGGATCTTGGCTTGCAGGCACTGGTCTTTCACTGGGTCCCGGTATCTCGTCCTGGCTAGCAGGCACAGCTCTTTCACGGGGTTCTTGTAGCTCATGTTGACGAATTCTATTCCCTCTGCGAGTTATACGTCTGAGTGCATCCCTCATCCGTTGGGCATGGGATGCACGTGGTGGAGTGGTATCAGTATAAACTTCAGGGGGTCTTGAAACACGCGGTGACCTTCGAAAAGGTGAAGGTAGGAATCGGTTCCTAGTAGGCGTAGAAGGTTGATCAGGTGAATTGTTCTCAGGCATGCAGGTATTTTACAATTGTACAAATGCTGAAGATAAGAGGTTCAGTATGTGATAGGTAAACTATTCCTGTACAGACGAAAAAATTTACATGTCTCTAGATAATTTCTGCTTTAGGATAAATGTCCAAATAGGCAATATAACACATAGGATGACCAATGCGGATCCTAGGTCATTTTCCTCAATGTTTGGACATACAATAAAACTTGCGTCCAAGTATTCTAAAGTACGACAAATAGACAGCTTCATAGCTTTATTGAACATCTAATATACATATTGTTTAAATGACAGTAGAAGTGTGCAATTGCATCGAAAGCTGAGAATTGAATACTCAAACGTCCAAGCTAAAACCTATAATGGTTCAAGCAGTTCCGTTACAACGAAAGATAATAGGTCCACTGTAAATAAGGAAACGCAATACCAAATAATGGGTCAGAAAATATCGATTACGTCAAAATTGGTGATGTACAATAGCCAAACATGCTTTATACTCCCATATAAGGAAGGTCATGCACCTACTTTGGCTAATCCGTTTTTTATATTAAAAACCCGGTTGACCAAAAATTAAATACCTTTCACGCATTTACTTACTTTTACAACGCAATGTTCAACATACTTTCGATTTTAAAATTTCATAAAATAGAGGAGAGTCACATTTTAACAAATCTGAAATTAGTTTTTTAATACGATGTTTCCTCGTTGTTTGACGCGGGTTTGAAAATCCCAAAATTTGCTAAACTTTATTTTTTATTTTTTATGTTTTTATATTATTAGATTTGCCTGTCTATGCCTGGTTAAAGAAATTGAAAATCGAAGACAACATAGCAAGGACAAAAAGCTCCATTTCACATTTATTGTAGCATTAGCTGGAATGATTGGACCTATGAGCAGTGTGATTTTCTTTCCTTTGTTGGATGACATAGCAGAGGAGCTCCATACAACAAAGGCCGTTGCTTCTGGATCAACTGGTGTATATATCATTTTCTAGGAGCTTTACCTTTATGGTGGAGTCAAGTATCAGGAAGACAAGGAAGAAGAATTATATATATACTATCTTTCTTCTTGTACGTACTGTTTGCAATAGGATGAGTATTATTGAATTCCATGCAAATTCTAATGGCGTTTAGAATTTTTTCAGCATCAGCTGCTTCTTCTGCTCAGGCTGTTGGCGCTGGAACTATTGCAGATATATATCTAACTGATGAAGGAGGCAAAGCCATGGGCCTATTTTATCTGGGGCACTTGCTGAAGGATGAGGATGGACGAGTTGCATATTTGCTGCTCGTAGTATTAGCAATTGTGGCTTGGTTAGCCAATTTATTATTTTTACCGGGAATACTACGCAGAAGAAAAGAAACCACAACTAAGGAAATAAATGAATCAGAAAAAGAAAATTTAAAAAGGCCGAAAAAAATTCTAGTGGAAATTTTACAGACATTGTATGATCCGCTGAAGAGTTTGAAACTTATAAATTTCCCGCATGCTCTACTAGATATTATATTATCGTGTTATTGCATGTTTGCGGAGTATCTTTTACAAATTGCCGTTGAAGATTTCTATTCTGAACAGTCATATAACTTTGCAGTTCTTTTTGATGGTTTTACATATCTGTCCCACAGTGTGTGCTATATTATTGGGAGTCAACGAGGCGGTCGATGGAGTAGTTACTTTATATCAAAATTGATCCGAAAAAATGGAAAGTTGATACCTGCGCATCGTATGGGAGTTAATGTAATGTTTGTCATTGTCATATTTCCGATTACTCTTTTGGTATTTGGATGGTGCGCCGAAGAAAAACTCTTCTAGGCCATTCCTTTAGCTGGAACTGCTCTATTTGGGCTGGACGTCTCTATTATATTTTCTAATATACTCACTTATCTTGTGGACGCTCTACCAGGTCATGGAGCGACTGGAGTTGTTGTAAATAGTTTTATACGCTTGTTTTTTGTGTACTTGCATCTTTTATTGCTCACACCTTGCTTTACGGTATCAGATATTCTTACCCAATAAATATTTCTAGGCCAGTACACGCAGCAAGTGTTAAAATCAGACATACGTATCCAACATGGAAGGTTCATAACGAGGTGGGGCCGATGTTGATACAATGAACATCCCTTCCACACATTGTTCTTAGTTAAAAGAGACTTAAAGGTAGTAAGTTCGAGACTATCTGTTTTCTAAAACTAATCTAACGGTTATGGGATATATAGGATTTATTAGATCCCATACTAAATCCCAAAGGAAGCAAAACCTTTACGGCTATAGGCTTACTCACTGCGGCTTTTGTGTATGTTTTTCCTTTTCTATGGGATTTAGTGTGGGATCTATTAAATCCCATATATCCCGTACCTTATCTATGGGATAGACCACAAGCCAAATGATTTAAGTTACCTAACCTGTTAATCCGTTAACATGTGTTATACCAGTTAAGGCAAGAAAAGTACATGCTAAAATATAAATTTTTTGTTGTAATTACTTAACCGGTTATTTCTCTTAACTTGCAGTTCATATTTTCCAATAATCTTGGGCATGAGACTTCACGTCTGAAGAACCTAAACTAGTGAAGCTGCTTATTCCATAAGTCGGAATACTTAACCGTTATCAGGTACGTCATATTTTGTAGCAACGGTTGTTATTTTTTAAAGGAGCTTGAGCTGTAAAGCATAAGGAGTATGCGATTGAATAAATCCCAAATGAAGCAAAATCATCCATATCCCATATGGCGGGATTCGTTACCGTGTAGCCAAGACTAAAATATATTTTTATTCTTAAACACTACAGCTGGTGCTGTAACGCTTAAGAAGCACTGCTAAAAAGAGAATATCTGTTAGCATAAAAAATTTAAGGCCATGAATAGTAGCAGCTAAGCTAACGGATCCTATACCGAGATATCTGTTTCGAAGTTCATGTTTAGCAACCATCAGCTAGTATTTCGCCTTGAAAATGGTCGATTGTGTGTAACATATAGCATATTCATCACGAGTTATAACTAACCGGTGAACAGTTAAGTTACAAGGACAGATTAATGATATAAATACTTGAGCTTGTAGAGCTACATGTTCGTTATTAGTACCTCTCTCACTCATAGGCTTCCACTTCACATTTTATCAGTTACAGTTCTGGGTCTAATTGATATGTTGAACTTGCTTTTACTATTCTATAATCATACAGCACTATATTCTCAAAACTATTTTGCTAGGGACCTATAAAACAATAGCATTTGGAAACTGCCTTCTTTGGTTCTGTTTATAACAACTTAAAAACTGGCGGAGTTTCCGTTACAGTTTTTGAGGGATAAGAGGTCGCATATATTGTAAATAAGAATGTCTAATTATAGATAAACAGATCCAGTTACTTCCTATACAGGGTGTATATGTATATATATGGGATATAAAGTATCTTCATTAGCTAAGTATAAGTTAGTTATATATCAACTTTGTCATATATGACTCAATGGAAGATTTCTGGTATGGGATATTTTGGTTAGTTTATTCCCATATTTAGCTATCATGAAAAGTCAGTACCTGGTTTGTAAGTAGTTAAGTATGTGTTACACGTGTATCTACCAATGCTCAGATCTAAACTGATCTTGTATTTGTTCTTAAATAAATTTACATATAGGATAGATTAGCTTTTAGAAGGTTTCAGAACCAGTATCTTTTGAGCATGATTAGATAATATAAAGAGAGCAACTTGGACCTTTGATCCCGCTTTTGCGTCACTTAAAGAGTTTGAAAGCTCTTACATGTGATTTGAATGTATTGAAAGGAATACAGCTTCTCCTAAGTTTAATTACAGTCTGATTTCATCAACATTTAATGAACAGCGACTTTAATATTGTGGTCGATGTTGATCTTCATGACTCACTAGGTAAAACCAAGGTCAGAGTTATCGACGTCGAACTACTTCCGACACCTGAAGATGAGATTGACTCCATTGACGAAGGATATATTGAGAGATCTCAACAACGGGGGCTGTTATCGAAGGTTTGTTTTGTACAAGAAAGATTCAATGCTAAGCACTATCAAACTTCGACGAAGATATTCTTAATTATGCTAACTGGGTTTGTCGGAATGGTATGGCCAGTAAGTAATGGTGTATTTTTCCCTATAATCGAAGAAATCGAAAACGACTTTGACGCATCTTCGCTTTCTATCAGTATTACAATTGGGCTTCATGCTCTATTGCTAGGTGCTACACCTTTGTGGTGGGGTGTGTTGTCCGACAAGCATGGTAGGCGAGGAATCTACTTAACGTCTTTACTTTTTTATCTTCTTACATCACTTGGCTGCACTTTATCTAATTCTATGGAAATGCTTTCCGCCTTTAGAGCTTTATCTGGTGCCGCGATAGGTGCAGTTCAGTCCGTGGGTCCTGCAACTGTGGCAGATTTATTTGAATCAGAATATCGAGGAAGGGCAATGGGATACTATTACCTTGGACCGCTGTGCGGTCCTCTTCTAGCTCCTACATTGTCAGGGATAATAGCAAATAGATGGAATTGGAGAGCAGTTCATTTATCGGTTGTAATATTAGCATCTACAGCGTTGTTATTGGTTTTATTTTTTATGCCTGAAACTAAACCAGTCGTACAGGAGATTGAAGTCATAGACACTAAAAAGTCGACTGAACCGATTGAACTATCAATACTCCAAAAGCTGACGAGGAGTATAGAATGCAATGTACGAATGCTTTATATTCCGCTTTTAAGATTGAAGCTGCTGGCATACCCTCCTGTTTTATGTGCCAGTATTTTTTCTGCTTATTGCTCATCTGTTGAATATCTGATGCAGATATGCTTAGAACATGTTTATTCTGAAGCTCCATACGATTTCAACTCGATGCAGATTGGGCTTACTTTTATTCCTAATAGTTTATTTTATATGGTCGGCAGTTTGCTTGGTGGTAGATGGAGTGATTATTTGATGAAAAGGTCATTTAGAAAGCATCAAAAAGTTATTGTAGAACATCGACTTGGAGTCAATTTTATTACAGGAATTATGATGTTCGCTGGCGGACTATTAATTTTTGGGTGGTGTGCACAGATGAAAGTAATGTGGGTGTATCCGTTAATTGGTACAGGTATGTTAGGTGTAGGGGCATCATTAATGTTTTCTAATATATTTACTTATTTGGTTGATGCCTTACCAAACAATGGAGCTACAAGCGTTGCAGTGAGTATATTTTTTCGATCATTCTTTTCCGCAGCGGCTTGCTTTGTTTCACAACCCATATTGAAAGGAGTTGGAGTTGGATGGGCCATGACCATTTGCTCGATATTAGGATTCATGTTGGTTTTGGTAGCAGTTTATATCAAGTTTAAAGGCAGTCGCTGGAGAGAAAAATACGATATCAACTTATTGCTTGACTAAACTTGTAACCTTATGAAGAAATTCTTGGTCGTAGATAAGCAGACCATGAGAGGTGAAGTACAATGACCTTTAATAATTAAACAAAGAGAACTTCTTATTTGTATGGACGAGATGGAAGACATTAATTTTAAGCATTTGTGCCTAACCGGTTATCTATTTTTTTTTCTTATGATAAGTATTAAGTACTCAGCATTTTATATAATTTAACCCATAACTACTATAGGATAACATTTAGATAAGGCAAGATAAATTGATTAAATTATCTTAGCTTAACATAATTAATTAAATTAATTAAAATATTCTTAATTAAAATAACTTAACAGGTTATCTATTTTATAATTAACGGTTATGAGATAATTAATATCTCATAGGTGTTGCGCGGGGCGCTCGGACATTTACTTTATAAAAGGTAAATAAGGTTGTGATGTAAAATAGAAAACGTTATGTTTGGAGCAAACATAAGATATTTACTGTGCTAAATGTTAGAAATATATATTTTTTATTATAACCGGTTATTTTATTTTTAATAAAATAGTTAAAATAAAAAAATTAGACAGGTTTAAGTTTGTTGTTGTTATCACCTCTGATTTCCTTATTGAATGTTTTGCCTTCTAACTTAGAGCCAATATATTCAACTTGATCTAAGATAGACATGTTAGCGCATTGCTCTAGAAACTTTGTAAGGACACCTTCAACTACTTGAAAGAGAGAGAAGTTGAATCCTGGTTTTTTCAGATATTTGTACTACAACACGGTATTAATGGATTGTAGTCAGCTTTGTAGTGCAAGGACAACGAATAGGAGATGATCTGCATAGTTTTGTTAGGTCGGCCTTTGTAAAAAATATGTATATGCGTTATTAGATTTCACGTTAGTAATGCTTGCAGTGCATTCAAATTTGCCTACTTTTTGCTTTCCGACAAGTGAGGAGTCAATTGTTGTTGATGCTGAAGCGTTGGATCGAGTAGAAGTTGAAGGGTACTTAGGCGAAGATTTAACAGGTGAATGCTCTGAAGTAACTTGAGGTAATGCCTGGTTGAAACCGATGAGAAATATGAGATATATACACTGCATTCTGGGCTTTCTCAGAAGCTAAAGAAATCACTGCACAACTAAATCTTTGGAATTCAGCTGTTTCTGTGTTGTAAAAAACTGGCTCGAAGTAAATGTAATGATCGAGTAAACAATTTCGAGACTGTGTAACAGGGAAATGCATTTTGGAAGAATGTCCAGATTGGTCACATACATCCGATATAGTAGCTTGAGCAGTTGTTTGAATATTTGTAATGCATGCTGTAAAGCAGTTAAAAGTGAGTACGGAGAACTGTTGAATAGTTGCAAAAGTAGAGGATGTATATGGGATATATGGGATACCTAGGAAGTTTAGGGGAAAAAGCTCTACCAGTGGCACTACAGCAGGAAGAACGGCGTGATCAGGAAATTCAAAAGAAGATATGTTATAGGACTATACTCCACAGGTGTGTAAGGTAAAGGGTAGTTCAAGGTATATTTTGTATCACGGTTGAATTTGATAGAAGATGAAAGTGAAAAACAGTAATTGTTCTAGTCATCAGAGCGAAACAAAGAGTTGACATTTTTATCATCGAAAGAAAGGGAGATGGTAAAAACATGTGTGAAATCATTTTGTGAGATTGCAGAAGTTTGACCTGAAGCCATGTATTATCAGCTGGAATGCTGGAATGAATGTAAGTGTGTTAGTTTTGGAATAGGAAGCTGTTGTAGTTTAAGGCTTGAGCGGCACTGCTGTAAAAAGTATGAACTTTGAATGATTTATATCAGCCAGTTTATCTTCTTTAACTTCAATCGAATTTACAAAATTTACTAAGCACAGCATTGCAAGTTTGAATTTATAGGACCTTTCTGATTTCATTTGCGACATGCTTCATGAATTTAGTTGAAGGGAAGTAAGAGTAAGTTTTTTGAAAAATTGTAGTTTCAAGACGATTAAGAGAAGGTTTATTCTCCTTTAACTTAATAGAAGATTCCAATCATTGAGAAGATCCTGCTTTTGGTGAAGCACATAAATCTAAAAGGATGGTATCAATAGTCGAAGGATATAGTCATGTTGGATGCAGAGGAGTGAAGAGCTTTGAGATCTGTATTAAGTGCATGAAATTATTGGTATTTAATTGCTATTACAAGGTTTATCGATGTGGAATTGTCGTATAACAGGTGTGGTTTTAATAACTAGAAATGGATAGACCGTGTTGTTCGTCAGAGCTGGTATCGGTAAGACTACATTTCAAATATTCTTTTAGCCATCCATGTATGGAAGGTTGCGTTTTGTATATTAATATTGAATTAAGAACTTGATTTTGAAGTATAGGTATTGGTAATAGCTAATACCAGAGGAACAGACTATACACAGCTTAGAAGAACTTTGGAATGTATACTGTGAAACAAATGGGTTTATATATTAAGTTTGGCTGTACGATACAATAGAAAAATAGGCAACACAGAATTATGGGTATTTCCAGTTTAAGAAATCTAGAATATATAAGTATAGAAACGGGAAAGAAAGTGGGATATTAAGAAGGGCTCGTACTCTGTGATTTTTGAATCAGAGTAAGGGTGAAGGTGCTCGATTAGGAAATAAGTGTTGATGAAAGGGACCTTAAGGAAAAATATACATTGATAGTGGGCGTAACAGGAAAATGTATTAAAGTTTCAGGACTAAACTGAAAAATTACCTTTCAAATATCAATGACTGTCAGACAGTTTCCATCCACACTTTTACATTCAATGATATGAATAAGAAAAGAGATAAAGTATTATTTTTGATATAACCGTTAAAGCAGAGTTGTGGGGAACACCTGAAAAGTTTTCCCCAATCTACTTTCACCAGTCCCTTAGAAGGCTATAGGTGTATTATTATTACCTCCTATCTTGAAAAAGGAGTATAGGATATTAATATCTTAAGCTATCTTTCATGGGTATTCTTTGTCTGCGCTGAATCATACAAAGTCTCTCTCGAAAGTTCAAAAGTGTGTGACTAAAATCCAGTTTCCTCACAACTATGCGTTAACGGTAGAGAAAGCGCGTAACTTTCATATTCTGAAGGTAACAGAACGATTAGTCATCTGTTGCTATAGACTTTGGTTGGATTAGTAAACTACCAAACTCAAACTTTATTTTTTTTTTTGAAAATCCTTAAATTACAGAGATTACAGATACAGAAGATTAAGATATCCTGTGATAATTCAACTTATCTTATAAAAATACAATTTAGAATAATTTAATGAACTTACACATCTAGTAGCGTATTACCCTTTGATAAGCATTTTACGGACTGTAAACTCTGTAGCCTAGACCATAATATAGGGAATATGACAAAAGTTTACACGTGAGAAGCCCAAATCGCTCATGTGCCTAACATACATCAAACCAATTATCCTGCGGCCTTATCCACAAAAGATGAGAATCTCGACAACACATTATTACCACAAAGCCCTATATCATCTATGTCGTGGTTAAGTTCCATACTTCTGTCGTAGAATCCCCCACATTTCTGCCGTACACTCTCCGTCGTTGTGAGAAATAGACCATCTTCTAAAAAGATTTTCAAACTATCCCCCTCACTTAACGGAAGAACTTGTGCAGGGCTTAACTAGCCTACTAAGCTGTATAATACACACCGCGCACATACCGGTAATCTGCTATGATTACCGTGTAACGACCGCGACAATATTGCGGGGGTAATTTAAATCTTTATCGTTATATAAAGCATCGCTGAACAGGGCCTTTTATCTGAAGGAAATGAATCATTGAAGATACATTCTTTTTGTTATTTCCATAACTGCACCTATTTGAATTACTTCTTTCTATAAAGAATACGTGTCTCATCATATTTGCTATCTTAGATTTTCCCGAAAATGAGACTGTTCATTAGATCTGCTTTAGCTTCTTCGAGGTTTCTACCAAAAGCGATACCCCAGATTTCCAGAACACTTCAATTTTCAACTCTAGGTAAGCCTTCTAGCTTTTCTATTATTTCAAGGTCTGCATGCTTAAGATATCAATCAACTGCTGCTAAGCCTTTTTTCAGTCCTACACCGGAACTTTCTCATGTTATAGGCTCTAATGACCCTCCTCTCATCGATCAATGCTACGGTGATTTCTTTCGAGATATAGCTGAGAAGTACTCGCACTTACCTTGCTTAATTTCTCAAGTTGAAGATAGAACTTTGACTTATGGTGAGGTTAACGAGTTAGCTGATATTTCTGCTAAAAATATAATCGATCAAGTTGATATCAGGCCAGGTGATAGAGTAGCCGTTATGGCTGGAAATTGCTGGGAGTATGCTATGCTTGTAGTCAGCTTAGCTAGAGCTGGTGCAGTCCTCGTACCAGTAAATCCTTCATATACTGCTAATCAGTTAAGGGCTGCTTTAGAGAACTCAGAGTCAAGAGTTTTGATTATCCAAGGATACCTTGCAAGAGGCTCCAAACTTGCTCCTCGTGAATCTACTGAATTAATCCAAGAAGTTTTTTTAAGCTCAGACACTGTAAAGTCACTTGATTCTGTTTATCTGTTGCATAAGAAGCCAGATTCTCTTAGTTACGGTGAAAAGCTTAGACCTTTCGACGACCTTCTTATAACTCCTCCTTCAGGTGCAGAACTACCCGACTGTCTTGATCCTGATGATGTAGTTAATATGCAGTTTACTTCTGGAACCACATCTGCTCCTAAGATTGCTGCTCTCACACACAAGGCGTTTTTAAATAATGGTTTTTTGATTGGACAACGAATGGAGTTGCGCGCCGAAAACTGCTTGCCTTCTGTTAATGGAATTCAAGGTGGCGCTGAATATAAACAAGATCGCATATGTCTTGCTCCTCCTATGTTTCACTGCTTTGGTATTGTTCTTGGACTGACTGCTGCTTACACCAATGGTGCATGCACTGTATATCCTTCCGAGGCTTTTGATGCCGCTGCCAATATTAAAGCCGTTAGAAAATATAACTGCACTGCTATGTATGGAGTTCCTGCAATGTTTATTGCATACATAGAACAACTTGAAACAGATCCAGCTGGGCTAGATGGAATGAAACAGCTAAGAACAGGAATTGCAGCTGGATCTTCTGTTCCATCTGAAATTATGAATCGAATCATTGACAAGCTTGGAATTACCGAATTAGTAATTTGTTACGGTATGACTGAGACTGCACCCGTGAGTTTCATGACTACTCCCCATGATCCATTTGATAAACGAACAGAAACGTGTGGAACTATCATGCCTCATACTCATGCCATGATTGTTCCTCCTTGCTCTACAATTGGAGACTTTGCGGCAATTAATAATCCACTACCTCGCAATACACCAGGCGAGGTTGCAGTATCTGGTTATTTATTGCAAAAGCATTATCATAACGATCCGGAAAAAACTAGAGCCGCAATGGTTTACGACAGAAATGATCGCCGCTGGATGTTAACCGGGGACGAAGGCATAATTGATGAAGAAGGATATTTGAGCATAACTGGTCGTATCAAGGATCTCATTATTAGAGGAGGCGAGAATATACATCCATTGGAAATAGAAAATGTCTTACTCGCTCACGAGAAGGTGAGCGACGCTAGTATTGTGGCTGTTCCCGATTCTAAATACGGAGAAACAGTAGGTGCTTTTATTATTTTACATCCTAAGGATGTTGATTCACCACCATCTGCTGACGAACTTAGAAAGTGGTGCAGGGATCACCTCTCTCACTTCATGGTACCTAAGTATGTGTTTTTTTGCGAGGATTTCCCTAAAACCGTGTCGGGAAAGATTAGAAAGGTTGACCTCAGAAAGATTGCTTTAGAAAGGCTTGCTGCTGGAGACGGAAATATATCAAGCTAGATATAAAATATATTTGATTATGATGTTATAAGACGATGATTTATTTTAAAAGCTCACATTGTGCTTTTAATGTAGCTTATACCGTATAGATGCATCATTTTCTTTATACCACATACCATGATTCGTACTTCTTTAGCTAAACATATGTTTTTATTATAGTTAGTATTTAATTGCACCTAAGAGTGAAGTCTCTCATTGTACAAAGTAGAAAAACATCTTCACAGGTAGGAAATTGCTATTACAGATAACGCACAATCTGCTAAATAACACTGATTGTTAGAGCCTGTTGTAAGGCAGATGATGCAATAGTACAATCGGACTTCTTATTCTATACTAAAAAGGCGAAAGTAACAGATATAACATTTCATTTGATATTGCCTGGTTGGAGAAATCGAAAATCAGAAATGTGATATGCTAGTTAGAAGTCATTACAGCTCACAACCGCATCATGTCATAAGTTTTACAAATATTATGAATTTTATTATAGAAATAGGTTGCAATAGTAAGTTGTTGTAGATCGTACATTATTTATATTCCAAAACATATATCGTTAGTCCTCTTCCGCAGTTTCAAATTCAATCAAGTCTGTACCTTGCTTGACAATGGCACCAGGGCCGTGAGGAACACGTTTTACTACTCCATCAATGGGACTGCGAATAGTGGTCTCCATCTTCATAGATTCAATGATAATCAAAACATCATCTTTCTTAACACTAGCACCTGCCTCAACATGAACCTTAGTTACTTTACAGGGCATAGGTGCTACAACTGAGTTAGCAGGGCCAGATTTACCTCCAAGTGCTTTCGCAACCCATTCGGGTTCAATAAGCCCTAATCGTGAATGGTGACCTCTGTCAAAGACATGAACTGTGCGCGAAATACCTGGAAGGCCTAATGCACCACCAGAGGGATTAGCATCAGCCAGACCAGGGGAAACAAAGGTGTTAATAGCCTGCCTATTATCAGTTTTGAAAAAAAGTTTGTTACCCTCTAAAAGTTTAGCTGAGACGTTCATAGATTCACCAGACACGTCAACGCTAAAAGTTTCAGAGTTCACCTGAGTGACTGTAACTTCGATAGGCTTTCCATCTGTAGCCAAGTCAGAGAAAGCAACCTTTCTAACTTGAACATTGCTCCATGGAGAAGCAGCAATGCCAAAAAAAGCAGAACTCAATGTTTTGGTAGACTGCTCTTTCAAGACAACACCAATAGCGGCCTGTGCATAAACATCATTAGGAACAGTAGGAATCTTTGAAAGTTCCTCCAGATTCTTAGGAATAAAACCAGTCTCTAACCCAGCTGGGGTTTCACCTCCAAATGCTTCAGTGCGCAAAATCCGCTTTACAAAGTCAATATTTGTAACAGGACCAACAATCTCCAGCTCATCAAGAGCTAAAAGCATCTTATTGATAGCCTCACCACGATTTCGTCCATGAACAATCAACTTACCTATCATAGGGTCATACAAAGGTGACACCGCAGAGCCATCTTGAAATGTAATATCTAAGCGAGGATTTCCAGAAGTAGGCTTTCGTAGATGGAAAATGCTTCCAGAGGAAGGCAAAAAGCCCTTGTCAGGATCTTCACAGTATATACGAGTCTCAAAGGCATGCCCAGTGATTTCAATTTCCTCCTGAAGTTTAGGAAGTGGGAAGCCCCCGGCTACTAATAATTGCCATTCAACTAAATCAACATTGGTAACCGCTTCAGTTACAGGATGCTCTACTTGAAGACGGGTGTTCATCTCCATAAAATAGAACATACCACTATCATTATCGAAGATAAACTCGACAGTACCAGCACCTTCATAGCCAACAGCGCGAGCAGCATCCCTAGCCTTAGCCCAAAGATCAGCTCTAGTAACAGGATCTAAACCTGGCGCTGGTGATTCTTCAAGAATTTTTTGATGTCTACGCTGTACAGAACAATCGCGCTCTCCTAGAGCAACCACGTTACCATGACTATCAGCAAAGACTTGAACCTCGACGTGTCTAGGGGTAGCAATATATTTTTCAACTAGAACTCTATCATCACCAAAAGCAGAGCGAGCTTCAGATTTAGCGCTTTCGAGCTGGGCCAAAAAATCTTCTTTAGAGTTGACAATGCGCATACCTTTACCACCACCGCCAAGCACAGCTTTAATCAATACAGGATAAGTAATCTCATCAGCTTTCTCAAATAAGTATTGAGGATCTTGGTTTTCGCCATGATAACCTGGGACACAAGGGACGCCAGCAGCTTCCATAATTTCTTTTGATCTTGACTTAGAACCCATAGCTTCAATTGCAGCTTGAGGAGGACCAACAAAGATCAAACCAGCATCGCGAACTTTTTTGGCAAAAGCAGCATTTTCAGAAAGAAAACCATAACCAGGATGAATAGCTTCAGAACCACTTTCCTTTGCCAAACGAATAATTTCGTCCATTTTAAGGTAGCCATCGGAAGCACCGCCTAGGCTGAGATTTGAAGCATTTTCAACGGCAAAAGGTAGAGCAGAATCAGGTTCAGTATAAAGAGCAGTAATATCTATACCTATCTTGTTGGCAGTAGCAACTACACGATGTGTGATTTCACCACGATTGGCAACAATTACCGACTTTAAAGGTTTGGCAGCCTTTGCAGTTGAGTACTTTCTGGCTAATCGAAGAACCATGGCTTTCACTATATATTGTTGTGGTTGAAAAATGAATAATATACCAAAGAGGAGTTCTTTTCAAAACACGATATATAGACCGAAGAAAATAACAAAAAAAACACAAACTAGAGCAAACCGTTTCAGTTTTGCAATGCCTTGATTCAAGTGTCAGGTATAAAGTGCAAGAGAAAATATGGTATACAAAAGAAAATACAATAAGGAAAGCTAAGCAGCTATAGAACAAATATAAAAGTAATGAGGTAGGATGGATAGAGAGAATCACTTTTATACTATTTGAAATTTCTAGAGGTTCCTGGAATTCTTTTATATCTATTCTCGACAATGTGGGGGAGCTCCCCATATAAACGTAAACTTTAACGGCGCAGACGCGGGAGTCCGGGGTAGAAACGGGCGCCTGTGATTAGTAGGTTCTTTACGCAGCTCTCACCCCTCCCTTTGCTTGAAAACTTTTTCGCATCACGGCCTACATATGGATCAAACTAGCAAGCCGCGTTATCAGTTTCTGGTAATTTTGAGATCTAAAGACCCGTCTTTTGCCAGGTCTATGATGTTGGAAGTAGCAGGGTAAAGTAGATAGCAAGACTGGAAGCATCTCTCACTATGTTAAGAGTGTGATCAAGACAGGCAAGTTACGTACAAGAACTTAGTAAAATATATGAGAAACAAACATATGGATGATATAGGTAGATAGAATAGAGTAAAACATTCTCAAATTTTAAAGAAGAAGGCGAGAAGTATTTATATAGTTTGGTATAATTGTATAGAACAAGGTACACACAAATAAGGTTTAGGTAATTATAGGGGTTAAATTCCAACATATGACACTATTTTTTACTTCGAACAGATTTTATTGGGATATATACGGTAAACATCAATTCTACGTATTTAATGCAAGTTAACGCTCTTTTATATGACCATATACTATCGCCTCTTTAACCTTTGAGTGAAAATCAATCAATATAATATATCCTATACGGGATATGGGAGAGAGTTAAGTTAACTGTTAAGTTATAGATCCATCTTATCTATGTATGACTGAATGCTGCTTATTATTCGATCGTCAATCGTGTCTCCAGCTCCAGCTGCAACTCTGATAACCATTTCATTCAATTCTGCACGTCCTAAAATATCGACGTGTTCGGCCGTTTTGGATCCACCTCTAAGATCAAACCCATCTGGCTGATGTAGCATTTCAACAATTGTAACTTTAGATCCTGCAGGGTTGTAAATCGACATTTCCTGCTTCCATAGATGACAGATGGTATGAGTTAAAAGAGAAATTGTCCCATCTCCTTCGCCCAAACTCACAGGCTCGGCTTCAGTTTTGGAAATTGTCAGACTTAGATTCACTGCTTGCTTATCAACTATTTCATCATACCAATAACTTCGTTCTGTATCCTTTCCAATACCATAGAAATGATACACTTTCATATCTGGCGCATACGGGAGAGCTACCTCTAGTGGGTTGATCCATTTGCTAGGATCCTCATTGTTTTTCTCAAGTTCAGCCTTATCTTTAGATATTCCCCATGACGTAGTTTGTTCAGTTTTTCTCTTGAACCATTCTGGAGAAACCTTAAAAAGCATGTCGATTGATTCATCAACTGTTAAGTTCCTAGATGAAAGTTCAGTAACTGTTTCACGGAAGTTCATAAATGCTCCATATGTCAATGTTTGATTTTCTTTATCATCAGGCGCGGAATGCAAATTGCCCCAAATCGTTTTACCCCCTTTTGGTAGCATTGAAACAATTCCAGGAAACGATCTTAGCATACGAGCACGCTCTGATCTAGAGAAGAACTTTTCCAGGCCATAAACAGCCAATGCATTAAGTTGCACAGTATCCCTCATTTCACCTGACATCAATGCCACGATGGATTTCGGAGTACCTAATAAGCATCCAGATATATCTACAAATGCTTCAATATGGTCATTGACCCATGATTTACCTCCATTACCTCCTTTTTTTGCCTCCACCCATTTTAGAAAATAAAAAACAATCTGTGAACCCATTGAGTGACCTACTAAGACAGTTTTCTCACCTGTAAATTCTAAATTATGTTCCACAACAGTCTTCAGCTTAGTAAAATAATGATCTCTCTTTTCTAGGTCAGCAAATGATAATCTCCAATCGTACGCAGCAGAATACATATTATTAGGATCATAATGAAAAGCAGCTAAATTCTCCACGAGCTTATTCCAGATCCAGTAACCTGTAATGAAAAAATCGGCAGCTTCAAACCCCTGCGCTGCTCGCACTTTAGCGCCAGGTGGATCAAGACCAGTTTCGGTATCTAGCATGATTTGATCTAGCCAGCATTGCTTATCCGTGAACATTGTTTTAATCATAGACCAACTCCCCCATAGTCTCTGGCGGAAATTGCTTTTTGTAGCACAGCTTTTAGGCGCGTCATCAACATACCAGGATTCTAAACCAGTAGAGATTACACCAGGTACGGTGATCACCGGATGTTTTGCTCGAAGATTCAAAGATTTTAGATAAAACCCAGCAGAGAAAGATTCACCTTCTTGATACTTCGTGTGTTCCTTTCTAGTGATCGCACCTGCTTCCTTAAGGATATTCGGAGGAAGGTTAGAGCTCCAATCGTCAATCAATTCTGACAACGACTCCATATTAATGTCAGCAAGCATATCGCTAATCTGTTCCATTGATATGGAACTTGTCTGAAACATATATCCACCGAGAAACATAGCAACTAGTAAAATTCCCAAAGACCACGTATTGCGCCATTTAGATTTCGACGAAGAATTCAATCGAGACTTTTTACTAGCCGTAGAATCTCTTATTTTCTTCGCCACTGCCATTTTAGAAATAGAAAGAAAGATAAAACAGAGCCAAAAAATGGGTAATAATATGTAACAGCTCCAAAATCTTAAGATTATAATTTATACTATCTTTTACATGAGCAACGGCGAAAGTACGTTCTGCTCGACGGATAGCTTATTATCTGATGGGATATCCAATATGTATCCCATAATCGGTTAGTAGACCATAATTTTCTTTGTCATTTAGAGATCTAAATGTGTTGCTCGCTGTTATAAAATAAGTCATGGCATAGCAACTATTTAAGTTGTATCACTAGTTTGTGATTTGTCTATTGATTAACAATGACGTAATCTCCGAGTGGCAATTACGTTTCCAAAATACTATAAAAGGATGTCGGGGAGCCTGGATCATGAAGGTATCTTTTATTATATCCAGGAGAACTACATATTTATTCTGGCGGGTATACCTTCACTTTATTTTATTATTTTATTATTTTATTATTTTATTATTTTATATTCGATTATATTCTTTTAATAATTAACTTTAAAAGCCTCATTTTAAGTTTCTCCTAGTATTTCTGCTCACATTCTATAACCTTCGTATTCTACTATCCGGTTACGTAGACTTTCTCTCTTTATTCAAGTGTTATTAATATTTCATACGATACACCACCAGCTAGACTTAGAGCGAAAACATTTTTGGTATTATGACACCTATTTAGCCAAAAAACTTCAAACCCGGGTAAGCGGTAAGAAAGCTTAGAGTTTTGTATGGGAAATCACTGATCTTCAATTGAGCATGACCGCTTTAAGTGCATCTTAGCCGTACAAAATTTTAAAAATTCGCCTGAATTACCCGGGCTTTCGCAGTTTTCTCAAAAATAGATGTCATAATGCCAAAAATGTTTTCGCTCTAAGCTAGACTTATAATGGCTACTCCCATAATTGGATTATGGAATTCGTATCCTCAGCATATTCCTTATAGGTTCAGGATAAGTAGTGTGCTTTCTGTATTTGATCTATGATGGCGGTTCAATTGTTCTTATATAGTCCTGATTGTCAAAACTATACGCTTCTGGAATAGATGTTTGAAATAAGTATATTGAATTTGTCCTAATTTATCATTATAACTAGCAGGGGGGGCCTGAAGGCCCCCCTCCCATACGAAGAGGATGAATAAAAGCAAGTATCCCATACATTGCCCTAATTGGACTATGGGGCAAATGTGAACTATATTTACCAATTAATTTGTAGGGCAAATGCTTTTACAAAAATTATATTTTGTGTAGAATAAAGTGAAAAGATGCCATTACAATATTGATTCTCGATGGATCGCCGAGGTCTGGGTCGAAGTGTAACCCATGAATTAGAGCGGATATCCTGGAATGGTAAATTTCATTAGTGGAAGTTTCAATGTTTGTGACACACGGTCAATCGACGCAATCTTGAGTTTAGGTGATACAAAGTAAAAAATATGTCTTACATGGGATCAGGGTCAAATTTAGGCTTCCTAAATATCCACCCCGGAGCTGGAGTAGACTGCCATTTTGACAGTTCAGTCCTAATTGGGATAAAGTTAAGGTTTTTAATTAAGTAATAAGGTTTAAAGCTTATATGCACTTTATACACTGTAA
>JAKUBJ010000062.1:0-62180 GCA_030566855.1 Tortispora sangerardonensis | reverse complement strand
TTACAGTGTATAAAGTGCATATAAGCTTTAAACCTTATTACTTAATTAAAAACCTTAACTTTATCCCAATTAGGACTGAACTGTCAAAATGGCAGTCTACTCCAGCTCCGGAGTCGCATATAAGGAAGGTCGTACACCTACTTTGGCTAATCCGTTTTTTATATTAAAACCCCGGTTGACCAAAAATTAAATACGTGCCACGCATTCACTTACTTTTACAACGCAATTTTTAACATATTTTTAATTTTAAAATTTCATAAAATAGAGGACATTTGCGTTTAAACAAATCTAGAATTAGTTTTTTAATACGACGTTTCCTCGTTGTCTGAAGCGGATTTGAAAATTCCAAAATTTGCTAAGCTATATTTTTTATTTTTTATGTTCTTATAACGGTTATATTAGAAACTCAAATACTCGGATAAACAATAAACAGGTGCAACTTGCATTTTCGCGTCTAATAATTCCCTCAATCTCCCGTTGTTTAAAGTCTATCTCTTGCTTTCAAAATGAGTGCCTACTACTTACCAACTGTAACTGAAACTTTTACCAGCATACATATCTTAAAACAAACTCAGCTGTGTAAATTTCCAGCTACAACTACCACTGTATATGAGTGATCATGCTTGTATAAGATTTCATGAAAAGGGGATAAAAAAAACTTCCTGACGAGCTTAGCTAGGTAAAGTGTAACAGTTCTAATATTCTTTTCTCTTAATCTGTTTACCACAGGATATGGCATAAAGTCTGTGCACGATGAGCAATGCTCTTTAGCAGCCTCTATGGTGTCTGGCGCTTACTGCATGAAATTGCGATAGTATTTTATATTTTGGGATAATAAATTTCCAGGAGGAATAAGAGAAACTGGGTAAAAATGCAAATCTTAAAAGACCCAACGCTACTGAACTCGGTATATAATCCACATAACTTATGTGTAACAATCACGTACGAAAAGATACACCTTGTTGGGCATTGTGTTTGTAGGTTGTAGAGTCTGCTGCTTCTTTGCTTGCGGGAGAGCGCAATTCACAGATTTACGTAATTATTGAGCTCTTTTTATGCGTTATATTGCTATGATTTACCAGATTTTCGTTCGTGCTATTTTGAGAATACCAAATTTGGTTGTGCTAAGCATGTAAACTGCCTACTCATTGTTGGTTCAATTCTGAGCGCCAGTACTTGTATTTTTACATGATTCGATATCTTTTTAAGCATGCTTAAATGATTCGATGAATACTAAGCAGGTACAACTTGCACTTTTGTGTCTGATATATAATGCCCTCAGTCTCCTACTTTCGAAGCTATTGTTAGCTTTCAAAATGAGTGCCTGCTACATACCCACTGTAATTGAAACTCTTACAACTACACACATTCTCAAAGAGACTCAGTTGTGCAAACTTCCAACTACAACTACCACTGTATATGAGCGATCCTTCACCACAGGATATGGCATAAAGTCGGTGTACGATGATCAATGCTCTTTAAATGTCTCTACAGTGTTTGGCGCTTACTGCTACAAATGCGTACCTATTCAAGTAACTTACGTACCTAAACCACCATGTATATCTTCTTCTAATACTTATGTTTGGAATCAGTATGATAACATACAAGTTTCATATACTGCCAGCTTTGTTCTTGAACTTAATGTCGGGGTACAAGTTCCTGTGGTTATCATAAAACCAGTTACTCAAACAGAATACGATTCAGTGTATCTAACTTCACTTCCTACGAATAGTGCAACCACATTGACTGCATCTAGTACAAGCGCTTTACCTGCAAGCAATTCTGACACCTTATCTACAAGCAACTCTGGTGCTTTACCAACGAGCAATTCAAGCATGGTTTTTAGTAGAACTTCTAATACTCTTCCGACTAGCGACTCGGGTATTCTTCCAACTGAAACATCGTACATTGCTTTTTCACTTTCTAGTGTTTCATATACTAATACGTCTATACTTAGTAGCTTACAAGGTTCAGGTGTATGTTCAACTCAGACGTCTTTAATTTCAAGTTTTACACAATTTACTTCTTCTAGCATTTTGAGCTCTGAACCCGTAACTTCAACTGCAGGAAGCTCTTTCTTGTCATCTTTAAGTTCTTCTGATTTGTCTTCCTCTTTTGAATCGATTTCTTCTTCTTCTTATTCTTCTTCTTCTGAGTCTTTCTCCTTCCCTCTTGTTTCAGTATCTTCATCTTCAGGCTTTTCTTCCTCTGCGGAGCCTGTTTCTTCAGTTTCATGTGTAGTTCCAACATGTTTAACTATTGCAGATGGAATAGGCAGAAGTTTCTTATCTTCTTCATCGGCACCTCCGTTGAGTGATGACTCTGTCTTTCGAGGAGATTATTTATCTTACACTCCTATGAGCCTTTCTTCTGTAGTCACAAATCAGCCTTCAAATTTTTTCCTATATAGTTTTCAAGATGCTTTATCTACGTCTGTATCGAATAGTACACTTTATATTGATTATAGGTTCTTGTATTACTCTGTTACTGACAAAACTAGTCCCCTCGGTTTTTATCTGTTTGCAAACTATCTAACAGGAAATAATGAAGTATTATTTCCTGCTAGAGTCTATATATTATTTGGTCCAAATGCCTTTACTTGTGACAACATAGACGGAGACGGAGCATCTTACGATCCTACTTTGCAATACCCTGAACTGATTTTGACTCAGCAAACTGCTGTTGGAGGTTATGTTGGCAACACAGCTTCATGTTCAGTTGTGCGGTATTCTTCTACCTATACTCCTGTTCGTATTGTTCTTAGGTATGATGGTTTATATAATGCTCCCACCTCTACAGGTAGTGCTGATTTAAACTTTTATGGTTACGATTATTGATATCGTATTAGTTGTAAACTCTATGCTGTAACAGTCTCATTAAATAGCATCTCTTATAATCATTTTCTAGTACAATTATAGAATGATAAGCTTGAATAGTAAGCAAATTATAAGAGAACAACAGAATTAATTGAATCACATAACATCCTATAATATAAACTTCCTTTTTCGCGTTATTGTAATCCTGTATCGGGATATTTAATTTACTTCAGTTCATACTATTTTAAGCAACCGTATACAAAATTCGGTTGCACTAATTACGTAGATCATCTAATCATGGTTGGTTAAATGCTAAGCGCCTAACGGTTATACTTGTTTAACTATATAACCGGTTATGATTCGATATCATTAAAAGCATGCTTAAATGCTTCGATAAAGATTAAACAGATGCAACTTGCTCACTTATGTCCAATATATAAAGCCCTCAATCTCCAATTTTGTAATTTTCTGCAATTTTTCGCAATTTTCAAAATGAGTGCCTGCTACATACCCACTGTAACTGAAACTCTTACAACTACACACATTCTAAAAGAGACTCAGCTCTGTAAACCGCCAACCTCAACTACAACTCTATATGAGCGATCCTTCACCACCGGACACGGCCTAAAGCCCGTATACGATGATCAATGCTCTTTAGGCGTCTCTACAGTGTCTGGTGCTTACTGCTACAAATGCATACCTACTCAAGTAACTTATATACCTAAACCCCCTTATATTTCATCTTCTCATACTTACGTTTGGAGCCAGTATGACAATATACAAGTTTCCTACAGCATGCGCTACATTCTTGAACTTAACATAGAAGTACAAGTACCAGTGGTTATAATAAAGCCAGTAACTCTAACAGAGTATATTCCAGTGGATCCAACTGCACTTCCTACTAGTGATGTAACCATACCGGCTACATCTAACACAGGTGCTTTACCTACAAGCAATTCAGGTGTTCTGCCAACAAGCAATTCTAATACATCGCCTACTGGCACTTCAGATGTAATTTTGACTAGCGACTCTAGTATTCTACCGACTGAAACATCTTATAGCACAACTTCACTCTCCAGTCTATCATATACTAATACGTCGATAGTTAGTAGCTCACAAAGTTCAGGTGTAGCTCCAACGCAAACTTCTATAGGTTCTAGTTCTACCCTATTAACTTCTTCTAGTTTTAGTTTTTTGAGCTCTGAAAGTCTTAGCACAAGTAAAAGTATAACTGAAAGTTCCTTTTCTTCGAGTGCAAGAGGCTCTTCATCTCTAAGCTTTTCTGATTCGTCTTTTTCTTCTGAACCAGCTTCTTCATCTTCATTGTCTATTTCTTCGTCCGTATCTCTCTCTTCTGTTTCCTCGTCTTCTTCTTATGCTTCCTCCTCTTCTTCTTATGCTTCCTCCTCTTCTTCCTCTTCTTCTTCTTATGCTTCCTCCTCTTCTTCCTCTTCTTCTTCTTATGCTTCCTCCTCTTCTTCTTCTTATGCTTCCTCCTCTTCTTCTTCATCTGAATCTATTTCCTCCTCATCTTCCTCTTCAGTATCATGCGTAGTTCCAACATGTCCAGCAATTGTAGCTGGAATAGGCAGAAACTTTATATCTGGCTCAGCAGCATCTCCATTAAGTGATGATTCCGTTTTTCAAGGGAATTATTTATCGTACACTCCTATGACCGTTTCTGATGTGGCCATAAACCAGTATAGTGATTTTTTCTTATACAATTTTAAAGATGACGTGCCTAGTTCTGTATCTAATGGTATAGTTTATACAGAATACAGATTCTTGTATTACTCGAATAATAACAATACTGCTCTTCTTGGATTTTCCCTTTATGCAACTTATCGAGTAAGCACTGGTGTTCTTTTTTCTCCTGCTAGAGTCTACGTAATATTTGGCCCGAATGCCTTTACTTGTGATGACATAGACCAATTGTCTTACGATGCTACTTCTCAATACCCTGAACTCGTTGTAACCCTGCGAACTTCCATTGGAGCTTATAGTGGCGATACAGCTCCATGTTCAGTTATGCGATATTCTTCTACCTATACCCCTGTTCGTGTTGTGCTTAGGTATGATAATGTATATGCTTTTCCCAACTATGCAGCTAGCTCTGATTTTATCTTCAATGGGCATGGTGTCCAATAGCACATTCGTTGAAGACTCTCAACTGTAACATTTTCTTATACTTACAATAATATAATCGCTTTCTAGCACAAATAAGTAAATCTAACAGGTACACATTGTAGACTAGAAATCGTTAATTAACAGATCTAGTGCAATTGGATTCAGTTTAACGATCCAAACTTGAGTGTAACAATCTGGCACAAATATAAGCCCTTCATTCGTCCTTTTTCATGGATAACTTTTATCGCCTATAGGATATTTCGATCTTAACAGCCTAATTATTGGGATAGCTGAATTACGTAACAGTCTTAAACTGCTTTTTGTGCGTTGTATCGTTATTCAGTAAATTTCAGTTCATGCTATTTTAAGTATACAAAACCGGTTTAGCTGCAAATGTAGATTAGCTCTTTTTGGTTGGTTCAATTAAGTATTCCTGGCACTTGTATGTGTATTTGATTCGATATCACTATCCCATAAAGCATGCTTAAATGTTCCCGCGTGAGCACTAAAATATGGACATACAAGCTGCACTCTTATGTCTAGTACATAAAGCCCTCAATCTCTCATTTTTCAATTTTCAATTTTTTGCAATTCTGTAAAATGAGTAGCTGTCAAGTATCTACTGTATTTGACACAATTACCAGAACACATACTCTTAGGGAAACGCTGCTGTGTAAACTTCCAACTACAACTACCACTGTATATGAACGATCTTTCATCACAGGATATGGCGTAGAGTCTGTGTACGATGAGCAATGCTCTGTAGGTTTTTCTATAGTATCTGGCTCTTATTGTTATCAATGTATTCCAAAAACTGTCACTTATGTACCTAGGCCTCCATATATAACTTCTTCTAATACCTACGTTTGGAGTCAGTATGACGACATACAAATTTTTTATACTGCAAGCTTTGTTCTTGAACTTCATGTTGAGGTAGAGATTCCTGTGGCTATAGTAGATCCTATAACTCTAACAGAGTACATTCCTGTGGATCAAACTGTACTCTCTACTAGTGATTCAACTATACCTCTTACAACTAACACAGGTGCTTTACCTAAAAGCAACTCTAATACATTCTCTACTGGAAATTCAGACATTTTATCAACTAGCAGCTCAGGTCTTCTACTTACTGATACAGCTGACTTTACGACATCCTCTAGGTCCGCTACTTATTATACTGAAACTTCACTTTCTACTGTTTCATATACTAATACATCAATACTTAGTAGCTCACAAAGCTCTGGTATAGCTCCAACACAAACTTCTGTAACCTCTATGAGCTCTAAACATTTTAGCACTAGTGAGTGGTCTTCATCTTTGAGTTCAGGAAGCACTTCCTCTTCATCACTAAGCTCGTCTGAAATCTATTCTTCTTCTCAACCTATATCTTTCTCCACCGTATCTTCACCTTCAGTGTCTTCTTCCTCTGCAGGACCTGCTTCTTCGGGAACTTTTTTTCCTTCTACTTCTTCTGAATCTTCTCCTACTATTACCTCTTCCTCTCTCTCCTCCTCTTCAGAGTCTTCCTCTTCCTTTTCCTCCTCTTCCTTTTCTTTAATTGCTTCATCATCCTCTTCCTCGTCATATATCACTTTATCCTTTTCTTCCTCCTCCTCCTCCTCCTCCTCCTCCTCCTCATCATCATCTTCATCCTCCTCTTCATCCTCGTCATCAGCTTCAGCACAGTGTATAGTTCCAACTTGTCCAATTATTCTGAATCCAGTCGGAAGAAATTATGTATCTTCATCAGCTCCATTAAGTGATGCTTCTGTTTTTGAAGGAGATTATTTATCATATACTCCATATCTCATTTACAATCCACAGATATCTCGGACTATTGAATACATCCAGTATGATTTTCAGGATATGCCAATTTCATCCATAACTAATGGGACAATTTATGTTGAATACAGGTTTATTTATTACACTGCATATACTGCAATTAATTCCCTTTCTTTCTCTATAGATGCAGCTTATCGCCAAAGCAGCACCAGCTCATTTAGTCCTTCTAGAATTTATGTCATATTTGGTCCAAATGCTTTCCCATGTGATAATATATATGGATTATCTTACGATAGCAGTCTGGAATACCCCGAGCTGGTTGTAACTCAAAGAGATGCTAATGGATTGTATATAGGCAGTACAGCTCCGTGTTCGGTTTTTCAATCCGCTTCAGCTAATACTCCCATTCGTGTTGTGATTAGGTATGATGGTGTTAATGTTGTAACAAACCTTGTTGGAACTTCTGAATTTACATTTATAGGCCTTCCTGGTTGAGCAATAGTTGATTGCGAACATTTTATAACTGTAACATTCTTTTTTAATTGATAATCAAAAATGACAGATTTAAAATAACTTTACCCCGGATTTTTTAGTCTATGTGTAGAAATAAGATTGACTTGTTGTAGGGTATAAAGATTTTCGCCCTTGTTTGTATTAGGATCACGTTGTTTCGTACTATTTTGGCTGCACTTTATCGCCGTTTGTTTTTTTCTTTTCTACCGCATCGTATAAGCAAAAGGCAAATACCATACATAAAAGAAGTAAGAAAATAGGTCCATTTTATAAATTTTTTCATAGATAAATTAAAAAGCAGAATATAAGGAGATTTCTGCTATAGGAAGATTGACTTGTTTTTACAATGGCGTCGATTGCAAGTTTATTATCTCAATCTGATGATGAAACACCAAAAATACCAAAACAAAATGAATCCTTAGACAGACCTAAAACGGAAATAATTGATAAACCTAATGATTCTATTCAAGATCGATTGAATTTACAATCAGGTGTTGTGATGAATACAACATCTGAATCTGTTAGTACTCCGGTAGCTAATTCCGATAATTTAGGTGTACAACAATTTAATGATGCTAATAAATCACATTTAATTGCATTACATGAATCAATTGATGCTGTTTTAAAGCATGCTTCACCTTTACCTGTTCCAGGTATGGATGCAGGATCTCAAAGTATAGACGCTGCAAGAGCTCAAAGTATAGAAGATGCTAATATGCTTCTTGCAAGTGTAAGAGCTTTAGGTGAACCTAGTCGATTGATACCTTTAAAAACTAATGACATAGTGCAAACTAGTACAGAATCTCATAGAGCAGAAGAGGCTGTTGCGAAAGTTGCTAAGAAACTATCTGAAGATTCTAAGAAGTCACATCTACAGGGCCATCATAATCACCATCATCATTCACATTCTCGAGGTCATTCACATCACCATCATCATCACCATCATCATCACAAACATTCTCATAAACATTCTCATAATCGACCGAATGATTCTAATGAATTGAGTGCTCAAGATCCTGGTCATACTTCTTATGATACTGCTGAAAGTATAGATGGTGATGATTCTATTAGCTATATTGTTCCTGAAACTTCTCCTTTAAAAATTGTTGTTCATAATGAGGCAGTATTGGATATGGCTAAATCGTTTCCTGAGCAACATTTAGGTGTACTTATTTACACCCCAAAAGAAGAGACATTTTTACCTAGATATTCGGGAAAAATTAATGCAATAGTTGAAGTTCAAGTTGCTTCAAAATATTTAAATGCTCAGAATAATAGGTACCTTGCACGACGTGAAATTTGGGGTACTGATATATATACAGATGATTCTGATCCTGTAGCTGCTGCCGTTCATGCGGGTTATGTACCTGTTGGACTTGGTGATCTTTCAGATATGAAAAATGAGTCTGCTGATATTAAGACAAGTACTTTACAAGATGATAAAGAGAATTCACCTATTAATTATAGATCTGGCGATTGTAAGATTACATTACGTATCTTACCACCTTTACAAACGTATACGGGATGTTTTAGAAATGGAATAAGGTCACGAAAATGGGCTACTGTACATGATGGTATGAGTTTCTTAGTACAAAAAGTTGAAGAATTGCCACCTGGTGAATTATCAGGAAGTTTAAGATCAAGAAAGAGGCGATTTTCTGATTGGATTGTATCTCGTGATATTGCAACTGAGAATAATGAAATGGTTCCTCTTATGTGATTTGGGATGGTTATATATGATCAAAGTATGAAATTTTACGCTAAACATACCCGTTAAGATAACATGTAGACTGTTGCAGTTTGTATGATGCGGCTTTTGTGCGGCTCGTATAAGTCTTTTCACCAATTTTCGATTTTACTTCAAGTTTTGTTTATTTTATCATTTATGGGATTTGGTCAAGATAATTGGTTGAGAAGGAAAAAGGAATGGATTATGTCACGTACTACAACAAATGATAAATCTACAAGTACGAGCTTATTATCATCTGAGGATACAAAGGAATCTAAAAGACAACTACTGTATATATACAAGAAATTAGTTGAAAGAAATGAACCTTTTAAGAATCCTCAGCCTTTATTACTTGTTATAAAAGCACTTGTTGAAGGTTGGAAAGCACATGATCAATGGCCACCAAAACCATCTATTCCTGAACCTTCAATGAGACGTAAATAGGTATGATTTTAAGACCACATCCATAAATCACCATTTGAACAACCAACAAATAAATAGGATGCAAAATTAACTCTTATAATTTTAATCGATTTGACTGAATTGGGTAATATTAATTCAGACTTTATTTCCTTTGTTTCTATATCCATCCCTATTATTTGTTCATTTCCTGGTGATATCCATATCCCTTCTAAATTTGATTCAATATGTGGATTACTTAATTGTGTTTGTGCTGCACTTGTAATAATATCAACTGGTTCTAAATCCATATCGAGATGTATATCATCTTCTATATATATTAAAGAGTATACTACTTTAGGCGTACATAAAAGCCTTAAATATGGTATAGAATCCATTGCACAAATTATACCACTTTCAGTGAATGTAATATCAAGAGGTGTTAAGGGTGCTGAATTATTAGAAGGATGTCTTGATTCTAATACTGTTCGTGAAAAATTCATTCCATTCATTAATGGTATATATCCATTCTCATTCCATGACTTTATATCATCTTCACTCAATAAATTAGAATCGATATCTGGAATAGGAAATGCCTTTAAAAACAATGCTGATCTTTCACCAACTATCAAAAACAATTCATTCTTGTTATCTTCTATATTTCGACAATACGAAAATCCTATACATTCAGCTTTAGTATTTGAAGTTCCAATAACTTTTAGATTACCTTTATGATATATGAACAGTGCCAATACACCATCTAATCCTGCTGATGCTACAAGAGTAGTATCTCCTTTATTATGGACTGTTATCTTATGCAGGTATTTTGAATGTGTTTTGTTTGTAGTAATAATATCACCTGTTTCATTAATAACTAGTAATCTACCATCCATTGTACCACTAATTAAGTTACCATCGTCAAGAGCTTCCATACAGAGTATAGTACCAGCTGTACGAAGAATAGCTGATGCTGTGGCTGGATGTTCTTCAATATTGGTATCTTTATTAATAAGTTCACTTTTTATATCATCTGAATCAACTATAACTCTATATATTTGTCTTTTCACTGTAGATATCCAACAAACAGGATACGATTCTTTAACTGATGTAGTTAATGAAACAATTTGTGATCCAAAATTACCAAGAAACTTCTTCTCTTTTAATATAGGTTCAAATCCTCCTAATGTCTTTAAAAATGAACTTGATTCAAAAGTAAGAATCCTATCAATTCCTGCTGCTGTATCGTATCTTCTTTTCGCTTCTACTATATCTTCTAATGACTCTGCTTGCATTCGTTTTTGATCGATAAATGCTTGATCTAATCCTAGTTCTTCTAGAAATGTATTATATGCTTTTATACATCCTCTTGATTTAATATATTTTGCAACAAGAATATCCAAATTGTCTCTTGATGGCATTTTCAAGTCAATTCGATCGAGATTTTAATAGAAAAAGATACACAACTTAGTGCATTATATAAACGGAAAACTACGAAAATGTTGAGTTCTTGTAGTCTACAAGGTTTTTTAACCTAAATAAGTTTGCTTTAGGTATTAAAATTTAACAAATCTGTATAATCGACACTATCACACTCACTATGTAAACAACACTCATTGACATTCACAATATACTATAATATTTATTACAAACAAAGTTATTGATAAACTTTGTTTACATAGACAATCAATTCATCACATTTGCAATGTTATTAATTAAAATCAATTCAGATCCAAATAAAGAAATTGTACAAGGATACCCTGGAATTAGAGCTTCTTTCCCTAGAATACAAGGCACAATAGATATTCGAAGCTCTGATGGTTTACCTATTTCTGTAGGTGAAGTCTCTTTAACACTTTATAGAACTGATACAATACCAAGTTTTTCATCAACGACAGGTTTAAGATCATTTACAAAGAAAGATATTACATTTCAAGTAGGATCGACATTACCGATATATGAAGGCGAACAAAAAAGATCAAGAGATAATGAAATAATAGGATTGTCAATACCATTTGTTCAACCACTTCCAATTGAAGTTCCTCTTCCAGCAAGTCTTCAAATAGAGAAAAGAACTTCAACTATATCTACTTTTTATCAACTTTATGCTACCGTTAAACCTTCTTATATATCAAAAGATAAGAAATCAATACAAGTATCTCAACCTATATTAATTCGTAGGTTCGATGATATGCCTATATTTGGACAATTCAATATCCCTGTATCTGGTACTGTTCAAGACAAACATCATTTTATATCATTAAAATGTGAACTACCTCGTACTTCTTTTGGTCCAGGTGATGATATATCTCTTACAATTAATGTTCTACCTAATCCTGATTATCCAAAGGCTTCAAAGATAAAACTTGCTTATATTCTTGTAACTTTATCTGAGAATATTACATTCAATCCCAAGACCGAAGAACCTACAACAAGAAAGAGAGATATTGGAAAGCAAGAACTATCTCCTAATGTTCAACTACAAAACGCTGGCTATAAGACAACTATTGGATTCTCATTCCCCTTTTCGAACTACAGAACTTCACATATAGGTCTTAAACCGAAACCAAAAATCGGATACCCTATGCTAGATTGTAATGCATTCACAACTGATGCACATCTTTACAATATATCTTACTGTATCCAATGTAAGATCAACTACAAGACAGGAATTGCTTCTTCATCTACACTATACACCGAATTTCCTATCACAGTTTCACCACATTCATATGAGTCTGCACGCGATCTGCTACCAACAATACAAAACGAGATACTGCTAATCAGCAACAATTCTGCAAAGTTACCTGAATCATCAAACTATCAAAGGATTGAACCTCATTCTGAAAGTGATATTAACAAAATTGGCTATTCGTATTGTAATAGAGGAAAGAGAAGAATGGCTGTTGTATAGGGTACAGCTAAGGTTTCTAATACTACCAATGACAAAAATCAGGCAGCGAATCATTTAACTGCTGCTTACATATAAAAGCAATGTAAAATAAAACAATATACCTTTGATCCACAATTTAGCTATGGGGATACTTTTATGAACCAAAAAAAATGGTGACAACTCTGGGATTCGAACCCAGGCCTCCGAAGAGATCAGGACCTTAACCTGACGCCTTAGACCAACTCGGCCAAATTGCCATAGGATTAATGTCAGAAGACCAGAAATGTACTATATATAGAAAATATATTTTGGTTAAATATACGACTTTTAAGAATCAACTATAGCTGCCCACAGACGCTTTATTTGCAAATATATTTGTATAGAAAGGGTTGGATCACATATAGAAACACAAATATACAAATTGAACGCACTTTGGAGGTGTCGTAAAGTTACAGTTTAAGTAAAATTATACTATCTGCTAATATATCAACATATTGAGAACTTCAAATTTACAATCCATTGTATGATTTAAGTTTTGATGCTACAAATATGAGGTTTAAAAAGCCGATTAGATTAATAGTTAAAAAATATCTTTCAATGCTCTGTATATTTGTTACAAGCAATCAAGAGGTAAAAAAAATTGGACGACACCGGAGTCGAACCGGGGACCTCCCGCATGCTAAGCGGATGTGATAACCAACTACACCAGACGCCCTAATGTGAAAATTAAGTAATAAAGGACATATATAAATGTATTTTTTAACTTTGTTTTTATTAATTACTGCGTTGAGAGATCTGTACAACACTAGCAAAATTAATATACATATATTTCGAGTATTTAGGTAGCAAATGATATAATTTGTATATGATATTGATTGAATTCTGAAGAAGAATTAGACAGTGATAAAATCACTATAGAAAAATGTGTTGAGATGAGAATGAGATTTTACGCAAATGTCTACAGGGTCCTTTTTGATTGATCTGCGTAATGAAAGGTTTATGATTGACCTATAAAGCTAAATAAGAATATGTATCCTATATCCTATAATGGAGAAATATGAACTGTATTTTTAATTTATAGATGAGTTAGAACTTGTTCTATTTATGGAGGACGTAAGTATGTAAATACGCTGTAATGAAAATTGTTATACGGAATTTCGACGTATTAAAGTCGCACGTTTGCGATCTTTCTTTTCTCCAAATCCAGCGATTGGAGGCAACTTGTTTTCAGATATTAATCTCGATATTTCCTTCTTCCCAAATTGATAACCAACTTGGTAGATCTCTTCAAATTTGCCAAAGTCCAAAGTAGCATAATCATCAATTGGTGGACGCATGTAGATACATCTAGGCATTGTTTTAGCTCTTTCAAGTGCACCGACAGATGAAACAAAAGCTAATCTAGCTTGAATTTCAGCAAGATTTGGTGGATTAGCAATATTAGAAAAAGGATTAATTCTATTCCAAACAGCCCAAAATCCAGAAAGTGTATCACCATAAGATTGCGGTGTTGTATCGTCTATACTACCGACATCCACAGCAAATATGACATCAGCTCCTAAACTTTTCATATGATCAACAGTTAAATTATCAACATAACCACCATCTAGAAGCATAGCTCCCTTATCAGTAATAGGAGGAAGTAAACCAGCAAGAGACATAGAGGCACGTATATATCTCCAAGCATAACCATAATCATGAATCTCCATTCTAGAATTAGTTATATTAGTAGTATTATTATAATATTGTAACCAAAAATCTTCAATTCTTTCATTACCAAAGATTTTCCAAATACCACGATTAAATTCATGACCAGTTAAATAAGCAGTTGTAGGGTATGTTAAATCAAATACATTTCTCCAAATACTACTTACTCTCCCACAAAATTGCTTAACACGTCCATATATAGGAACAAGATCATAATCTCTAGCATAGAGACCACCAACAAAAGATCCAATTGATGTACCACCAATTATATCAATAGGGATACCAGCTTCTTCTATAGCATGAATAACACCAACATGAGAGATACCTCTTGCACCACCGCCGCCTAATACAAGACCAACAGCATTCCCAGACAAGATACGAGCAAGTCTTGCAAAATCATTCTTATGAACATGCTGAGCAGAGTAAATAGGCATGGTATTACCCTTTGGTTTCAACAATGAATACTTTTGTAAACCAGACTGAATACCTTGCATTTTGTTCTTAATTGAAGCAATTCTTTCTGATAAAACTGATTTTTCAATAATTGAAGGTTGATAAGAAAGTTGGATATGATGATGACGATTAATCCAAGGCCTTTTATGTAACCATTTATCTACTAAGCCAGAAGTTACAGTTCTTTCAGGATGTAAAAATACCAAATCCTTTCTAGCAGTAGCTTTCATTCCCAGCATAAACTGTTCATGTTCTTCAACGGCAGGATCACTATGACTTAAGGCTAATAACAAAATACAATCAGCTTGAGACACACATAATTCACTCCAAGTTGAAGGAGTATTTGTATCTGAAATATAAAGAACAACATCATACTTCTCTTCCATATCAGCTAAAAATCCAGATAATTTTAGTTTACCTAAACCATTAAATGCATACCTTCCTAAATGATTAAGAACAACACTTTGATTTAGTAGCACAGCTTTCTTCCCAATTTGAAAGAACGCAGATAACAGTCTTTGACCAAATTCATGTAAAGGAATCTCTCTAGAAGTAGGAATAATAGAAATTGTTCTAATATTATAAGAAGCAATAGGCTCTTTAAGATTTCCAGAAGAATTAGAAGGAAACCCAATAGATCTTGGTATAGTTGATCTTTGTAATCTTGCAGCAATAAGTCTTGATACTTGAAAAGTAATAGCAGGATGATCCATTGCTAAAGATTCAAAAAGTATTCTTGGTACTTTAACAAGTTCAGTGTTTCTAATTGCATGAACAGTATAAGGTCTTTTACCAACAGTTAAAACTTCTAATTCACCAATACTATCCCCTTGACCACATTCCTTTACAAGATGAAATTTCCCTTTTTCTTGACTTATACATCTTAAACGACCTGTTAAAACAACATAAATAGCATTAGCATCATCACCTTTTCTACAAAGAACTTCACCAGAATTCAATTGTAGCCATTCTAAAGAAAAATCAAGATGAATAACAAGTTTAGGTAGATTAAACCTGAACTTCTTAGCTAAACCAAAAATAAGACTTGGATATCTATCTAGTATTTTTTCAATAATAAATTTAGGTAGAAAGCCTAAATAAACATCAGTCTTTGCATAGATATTAATAAGACTCTTTTTACCACAAATTGAAGAAGTGTAACCTGCCATACCACCCGGTTTAACAACATAAATAGCTTCAGCATCAGATCCAAATAGTCCATTACATGTCATTTCTAAAAATCCATCAATAAGATATACTAAACCAGGAGATGATTCACCTTGCCTAACAAGTGTTGTACCTGCTTTGTAATGAACTAAAGAAATACTATTTTCCATGTCCTTTCTAGCAGAATTAACATTATCAGCAAAGCTTAATAGTTTATCTTCACTAATAGAAGAAATAGAATCAGTATTTAAACGATTCCTTGAACCCAAATTTGGACTATCAGAAATAGAAGAGTCACGTTTCATGAAACTCTTTAAAGCAGAATCAGCATCAAATAATTGTAATGATGCTTGATCATTAATACCAAGTTCAGTTAACATAATATCAACTATTGAAGAACGTAAAAGAGTATCTTCATCTTCTTCATGATCAGGTATAGTATCAGAAATAAAGCTATTTGTTGTACTTATAGGAGCTTCTTTAAGACTAAGTGGTACACTTGAAAGAAGATCACCAGGATGAGTATTACTTGGATCAAGTTTAACTTGTCTTGTTCTTATATCCGTTGAATAGGAAAGATCCTTTAAAGTACGCTTCTTTGTAGGAGCGATAATCGTTCCTAACCCATCATCAGTTTTATAAAACTGTGAAGAACCCTCTGTAGCAGTAGAAAATCTACTCTTTAAACGTTCAATTGAACCATCTCTTAAATACAATGGAAGTGAAAAAGAAATAGCATCATTAAAATTAACTTCAGTTTGCATAATTTCTTTATTCAAACCTAAATACTTATACCCAGTTTGAAAAGTAGACCTTTCAAAACGATCTAATATGACATGAATCATATGAGCTGCAGATTTAGGATAAAGACGTGTAAGTCTTTTAAATGACGATGCAGGTATTACTGCAACAGTAATATCTTCTTTTGCTAATGCGACAACATCAGGAGGTTGAAGATTATCTTCATTTGTAGGATCAATAGGAGGTGATGATTCACCACTGGGTGTATCAATAATGTCATCTAAAGTAAATAAACCATGCTTTGAAACGTTATAAGGTCTTGGTTTAGGAAAAGAGTTTAATGAAAAAGTCTGACTTCCAGAATCTAAAAATAATGAAAGAATCATAAACAATGACGTAATAGGTGAACCTCTACCTACCTCAGTAAGTAACCTATAAATATATTTGCCTCCTATATATAATCTTCTATCAGAAGGTTCATTATCTATATTATTTGAATCATTAGAGTAAACATAAACTTCAGCAGTACCATCAACAATTACACAAAATCCACTATCTTGACCAAGGCTTATGATTTCACCAGCAGCCATTTTAAAGGTTTGCATATTCCTTGTGAGTTCTTGATAAACTTGTCTATCAAGATAGCCAAATACATTAATAGCGCTTAGAAAGTTGTCAATGTATGAGGAAAATCTTGTCTCTGAAGTGTCAGTCTTAACAGATGGATAATAATCAGTTGGTGGTACTTCAGCACGTGGTTCTTCCTGTAGTTTCTTATACATAGTAAGAAATTTGTAGCGAACTACAGCAAATACAATAAGACCAAAAAGACATATTATAAAGAGGAGAGTTGAGAAGGATAATGTAATGCTATAGCTTCTCCCAAAGAGTCTTATAAGGTAAGCAGGCACGAGTACAGTGATAATATTTAGTATCATCATGGTTTAATGCTTTATGTGGTGTCTAGCGGTGGTCTAAGATGTATATACACACTTAGATGTAATAGATGTAATAGATGTAATATATAATGCCTTAACCGAAATCCACGTTGATCTTAAAGTGATCTTGACGTTGATCTTGATGTTTATGTATACGTAGATGTATACGGTGACGAGAATATCTATGTATGCGTATATCAAGCCGCAACTCGTGATGAAATCAATCTTTCTATAGGACAATAACTGTTATTGCAGAAAAAGAATATATGTTTATGAAGTGATGTCAAAACCGAGGCGTTAATGGATGTCATAAACTTTAATTTATAGAATTTACTTTTTTACCCGGTTATTAATAACAAAAAAATCTTATATTGCGATCTCGACTTCTTCACCTAACAGCATTTTATGTATGATCTCATACATTAATAGTTATAGATGTACTACCTGTACAAGGCGTATATCTTTAAAGGGTGTGAGAAATTATACTAAAGACTATAAAAACTGTCAATTAGACGTAGCGCCAGTATTCAAAAGGAATCCAATAACATTACCATTTGATCCTATATCAGCTAAATCATGGACAGATATTGGTATTTCATTAGATGTTCAAAAAACTTTAAAAAATGAAGGGTTTATTGTACCTTCATCTGTACAGAAGTCAATATTTGCTTTAGCTAATAGTAATTTATCAGTACTTATAAGATCACCACCAGGAGCAGGTAAATCATTCGGATTGTTACTATATTGTCTTCTTACCAAAAGAACATTAGACAATTCTATTGGTCATTTAATACTTTTGCCAACATCAGATCTTGTATTGCAATATTCAAATTGGGCATCAAAAATAGTTAAAGATGCACCATATGAAAAAGCTGTACTTTATCAATCTCTTTATAGGTTAAACAAAGAAGTCGAAGAAGAACAAATAAGAACACTTCAACAAAGACCGTATCCACAAGTTATAATTGCAACACCTTCAAGAATTTTAGACATTTTTGAATCAGAGCCTAATTTATCTAGAAAATGCTTTGAGAAGCTAAGTACAATTGCAGCTGACGAATTTTCAACAATGATTCCAATGTTACCAAGGTATGCAAGTGCAGAAGAATTACGTTCATTTTCTGAACATACACCACCTGCAAAATTATGTATTGATTATATTATTAAAATGAGAGATAGGGAAATATCAAAATATAAGAAAAATGTTCCTCTAAGACTTCTTATATCTGATTCTATTGCAAATTCATCAATGGCTCATTTTATTATTAAATCAAAATGGGTTAATAAGACAAATTTCTTTCGTCTTGGTTTAGATCCTCCAGGAGGTAGAAAAATGTCAAGAATGCCAAGTAATGTGGATTTTTATACAATTGAGTTCAATACAAAAGTCGAATCAAGTGAATCAAATGAAATCAATCTTAAACCTTTAAGTTTACCACTTGTTGATAAAAATGATCTATTTAGAACTGATAATGAAGGAAGAGCTATAAATCAAAGGTTACGTAAAATGGCTTCTGTTTTAAGATCACAAACAACATCTGGTGATTTTCATGAGGACTATGTTCGTTCAATTTTAAAAATCTGGAACCTTGAAGGTAAACGTAGATCTTTAGTTGTTGTTCAATCTACAAAATCAAGAGAAAGGTTAGTAAAGCAGTTCAATGATAATGGCTGTTCTGCTGCTGTTTTGAAGTATAAAGGCGAATCTCTTCATACTCCTTATAATGACAAAGATATAGATATAAGTGCTATGTTTGAAGATAATACAAAGGAATATCCTGATTTCTTGATTGCTAATGTACATCAAATTAAGGGTATATCATTACCTAACTTGTCTAGAATGTATATTCTTGGATGTGAATGTTTTGAGTCAGCCTCTGATTTGTACGTCTTAGCTGGTCGTATAAGAGTTACTGATGCACCAAATGTATTAGATAATAATAGGGGTTATTTACAAAACGAAGAAAGGGGTCGCTGTTTTGTTATACAAAGAGGAGAGGAAGCATCAAGTTCATCAAGGTTATTTATGTCTATATATCTTGCAAGGATGCATATAAAGCCTGATTTGTATAAAATATTTAGAGAGGATGAGGTTGTACCGTATATGGTTGACTAAGTATAAGTATATGTATATGAATTAGATACATGACCTACACGTACATGACTTACATGAATTACAAAGCAAACATGGATCAGATCCATGTATGCTTCTGTATAATTTTAATCTAATAATCCTATACTATTCAATAAAAGCCCTATCAAAAAGACTTGCAATACTCTCACCATAATGATTTCTCCTAATACATTCACCAATAAGACCCGACATATCAATAACTACAAGCTTCTGAGACTTCTTGCAACGATTCTGATCAATTGGAAATGTATTAGTAACAACAATTCCATCAATACATGGCTCAGATTCTAACTTCTCTAACGAATCAGAACTAAGAACTCCGTGTGCTGCAACTATATATACCTTCTTTGCACCACCAAAGAATTTACAATGTTCTGCTGCATTAATATAACTGTCAGGACGATCCAAAATATCATCAACAATAATAGCTGTACGATCTCTAACATTTCCTACAAGAGTAATTGTCTTTTCAGGAACAACATGATGAGGAATAGGAAGTAATGAATCTCTTCCATTACGATTGAATTCAGGTGATTTACCAGTAGATTGATCAATAGCATACTCTTCTTCATCATCAGAACTATTAACATCTGCATCTACTGTTCCTCCTAAAGCAAATTCAGTATTTGATGCCACTGATATAACAGATTCTGACATCTTTGTATCAGTTTCTATATCAACCTTTGTAGTAGAATTATCATCTTCAAAAATAAACTCTTCTTCAACTACACGACCTTTAACAATTCTTGCTGTAATGAATTCAGATTCTATATTAGGACCACCAGAAGAAGTGTTCTCATCAGTAGGATCACTTGCAGGAGCAGAAGGAGGTGCCGTACTAGAACTTCTTGAAAAGTAATTTCTAGGGTTCTTAATTGGTTTTCTGCGCTTATCAGTATTGATCATAGCAAAATCTATTTTCAACATATCAGCAAGAGCAGTAACACGTTTCGCACCACCTGGATTCTTAGATACAACAACAGCATTCTGCCAATTATTAATATTTTGACAAATCCAACGACTAAGCAATGGTGCAGAATATAAATTATCTACAGGTATATGGAAAAACCCTTGCATTTGAGATGAATGAAGATCCATTGTAATAACATGATCTACACCTGCCATCACAAGAAGATTAGATAACATTTTAGAGACAATAGAACCTCTATGCTTCTTCATTTTGCTCTGTTTTGAATATGGAAAATATGGCAAAATCGCTGTAATTCTACGCGCCGATCCACCTTTCAATGCAGATACAATAATCAACAATTCCATTACATGATCATTAACTTCTGTACTACCACTTTGAATAACATAACAATCTTCATCTCTTACTGATGCATTAATAGACACTGACGTTTCGCCATTGGCAAATTTAGTCAATGTACAAGATGCTGGATCAACTCCTAATCTTGCACATACAAGTTTTCCGAGTTCAGGATTTGAAGATCCTACGAAAACTTTAGATTTTCTCATCTCAAAATACCAAATAAAAAATCTCACTCACAAAGGGGAGTCTTCTTCAAAACCTGAAAATCAGCCTGTGTTTTCTTTTGCTTCAAAGGAGTCAAAAGTAAAATCGTCTATCAAAGAAATAAGATAATAGTGTTATTAACAAAAAGAAAAGCCCTCACTCGGATTTTCTTGATCGATTTTTTCTAAGTTCAGCTTAGATAGGAAATCTTTTACAATAAAATAGGGGTTAGGGATAGAAGACCAATAAGAAAGGGTATGATTTACATAACTATGAAAGTTGTATATGATTAAGTGCACGAGTTTGATTATGGGATATATATATTGATTCATGGGTGTCCATAGACAGCAATATACAACTATATAAAACTACGTACAACCGTGGGTCCATAAGGGACTCATGAAATAGATAGACTATGTAGACCCTTATGAAGTTATGATATTTGTAAGTGTAGTGGCTGTATAGACGCTGTAGCTACAGGGGGCAGTATTAGAGTGGAAGTGGGTAGACGTACACGTAGGTGTAGATGTAGAGTGAAATTGTGTAAGTTTAGATGCAAACGTAGAGTTGAAGTGTGTAGGTATATAGTAGAAGTGGGGGATGGTGTAGGAGCAGACGTTAGTATAAGTAGAGAGACAAAGTGCTTGAGTATGTGCAAATATGTAGTGTAAATATAGAGTGCTTGTAAATTTAGTAGAGTGGAATATATGGACTATTGTTTTTGGTTCACATGTCAGACGATGCACTCTAAACCTTGGATCAACGAACATCCTTTACACTTCTTCTTTCAATCTAGAACTTCTCTTGTCTATGAATTGCTTTTCTTATTATTCTATAAGCTGAAGCCACTTATAAATAAAGAGAATAGAACATTCTAAAAGAACCTAAGAAATTACCGTAAGAAAAGTGCCGTATGAGACAATTGATTTAAACACAACTAGATCCGTCTCAAAAGAAAGATAACCGGGAATATAACTATAAATCTTTAGATTTTTTTAAATAACATATACTTCTGATGTAGAACATTATTTGAACGGAAAATAAAATAGAGAGCCACATATATCCCATAATATAATTCTCATGATGAATTTTTTATGTTACGATAGATACACCAATTAACTTTAAGACAATCGTTAGTGTCAATTTTAGGTTCGTTAAGACCTGTCAAGTAACCGGTTATATGTCAGACTGATATCGATTATGGGATATGCATAGACGTCAACATTTCAATAAAATAAGCAAAAGAATAAATCAAAAATTGATTTTTGAATAGCCAAGAAGAAAAGCTATGCTATTAATATTATTATAAATAAATATATATAGGAATAGAATAATAAATATAGTAGTTTATCCTATAAGAATTATTTTATTTTGTTTATTCTATGTTATAAGTATTTTTTATAATTAATAATTATATCTTAGGATAGTTTTAATAATTCTCATAATATCCTATAATAATCTAAGTTTCGCTAAAGAGTTTAATTAAACTTAAAATATGCTATGACGATGATCACACGACCATAATTTTTGAATTATAATTTGGTATTAATATTAATGCATTAACGATATATGGAATTAAATATTTTATTTAAAGTCTTAATTAGTGGAATTTCTACGTACCTTGATTTTAACTGATCAAGTTAGGATTGATAAAGGAAGATTAATAGGGGGTTAAATGTTACTTGTCAAAAAAAGAGTGAAGCTGTTCGGAAAAGAAGAGAAAGTGGTAGATAGTCGGTTCAGATGTAAAGAGAAGAAGGTAAAAAGTTGGTTTTATGCAAATAAAAGGATTTAGATATTAGGTTTACGTGTAAAGAGGTAGTGCCGTTTATTTTATTAAGATGCATCATGTATCTGTTTGTATTGTCGTTGGAAATACTTATATAAGGCTCAATTGATAAGATTGAAGATAATCGTGGAGGATTAAGTGTATGCATAAGATCTAAAGTTTTAGTTGAATCGCATAATATAGCCTATTTGATTGTAGTATCACATAGAATATGTAGCCTAATTTTTTAATAAAGAATGTTTATGTAGCCTATTAATTGTTTATGTAATGTAAATTATTAATATTGACAAAAGATATGAGTGACGCAGGTAAAAAGTAAGAAGGCATACAAAGATAAACATGGCTTATCTGAAGGAGAATTATATAAAAATATGAAATGCTTTCATTAGGTTTATAGGAGTAATGAGATATATGACAATATGATCTACGGAATTTTAAAGGAAGATCGAGAGTCAGTTTATTGGTCTATTTATTAGGATAAGAATAGTAAAAGAGATTAAGAGGTGAATAGGAAAATGATTTAGGAAATGAGGGGTGGCAGTGTAGCGTATGACAAAGATAGATTTGATTAATTTTATGATTTCATTAAATTGCATGGATCGAATGATTATTATTGTAATAAAAGGAGAATTTATTGTTTCTAATTAGGAAATAGAATAACAAACGAAATATAGAAATTCTATATTTCAATTGTTTTTCATGAGGAGGACATTTGAGATTGAAGAGTAAGATATTTTAGATCAAAAATGAGGAGAACGAAAAAGGAACAAAACAGTAAATAAGAAGTAGAAAAAGTAGAAAAAGTTAATATTCTGTATAAATTAAAAAAAAGTTACAGTTATAAAAATACTTGACTAAAATGGGTTTAAAATAGCCAAAAAAGTAAAGAAAATATCTATAATAAAAATGGCTTCTTATTTATGGAATATATTTGATGAATTAGAGAAAGATGTGCGATGACGCGATTTGTACCCGCGATATAGTCACTCAAAATATCACGAAATCGCATATAGGAAGTATGCATGTAAACATGCATGTTTACATTGCATATAAACCCACATAAAATGTCATATTTTTTATAAGTCAAATATTTGCCTATTCTCTTTTTTTTTTTTTTTTTTTAAGAATACACACAGCTTTATCAACTCCTTTTCAAATGTTTAATGAAATCGTATTGTATGTTCGAAGAATTAACCCATCTTTAAAAAATTAAGCGGACCTGTCAAATATGAGCCTTTAAAAATAAGGTTTATTTAGACAATTATAAGGTTTTAAGCCAGCATGTTACGCAATTCAATTTAATGGTTACTTTAGTATTCGCCAAGATAATCAAGTCTATTTGACAGAAGTATAATCTTTAAATATTCGATTCATACTATAATACTTCGTTAATGGAGGGCGATGGCGTAAAAGGCATCATCGAGGGACTGCAACTTTATAAAGAAACTATTCTGGACACTTAGCTAATCCGGATAACTTGGCCATTTTTCTATAAATATGGTTCTCTTCCCTTTTTTCTTAATCAGCTTTCAATTGTCTTATTACTACCTTTGATACTGGATATATCTCTAGACGTATCATTAGACATTCATCACTAAAAGCATAATCTATGGGGTTCTCGTTATTTAATCGTTCGAAAACCTCAAATGATGAACCTCACATAATTGAATCTGAATCTACTGAAACTAATTCTGTAGAAGAATTTACAACAAAAGATTCTTCAAGATCAGATTTAGAAAGATACGAATCTTTAATTAAAAATACTGACAAAAATCTAGAATTTGACCCAAATGTCGGTTTAGAACAAACTGTAAAAGATGCTCAACATGACGCTTATGCTGGTGATTTCGGTAATGATGATAACTCTCCATACCCAGAAGTACGTGCAGCTGTACCTAATACTGATGATCCTTCAATACCTTGCAATACTGTTAGAATGTGGGTTTTAGGTATTATTATGGTAACAATTGGTACTGGCGCAAATACCCTCTTTTTACTTCATTCTCCTATGTTCAAAATTTCAGCTTTTGTTGCTGCTTTTGTTGCTTGGCCTTTAGGTCGTCTTTGGGATCGTGTAGTCCCTGATGTAATTGTATTCGGTATGCCTCTTAATCCTGGTCCTTTCTCTCTTAAAGAACACGCTGTAGTAACTGCTATGGCTGGTGTATCTTTCAGTCCTGCTTATGTCTTTGAAGCTTTCTTAACTCTTGATAAATTCTATCACTTTAGCTTTAGTATCGGTTTTCAAATACTATCAACTTTAGCCACACAATTAATTGGTTTCTCTATATCCGGTTTAATGAAAATTGTTCTTGTTGATCCTGCTGCAATGATATGGCCTAGTAATCTTGTATCAACTACATTTTTAACAAACATTCATCAAAATGTTAATCATCCTGCTGGTAAATGGAAAATCTCTCGTCTAAGATTCTACTTCTACGTACTTCTTGGTTCTTTCATTTGGTACTGGTTTCCAAATGTAATTGCTCCTTTCTTAAGTTACTTTGCTTGGCCAACTTGGATAGCTCCCAATAATGTCGTGGTAAATCAATTGTTTGGTGCTTCAACTGGTCTTGGTATGTTTCCTATTTCTTTTGATTGGAATCAAATTGCTGGTTATATTGGTTCCCCACTCGTACCTCCTTACTTCACAATCGGCACTATCACTCTATCTGTCATTTTTGTCTTTTGGATTGTCGTACCAAGTATTTATTATACTAACACTTTCTTCTCTAAATACCTTCCTATTTCTGATAATAACGTCTATGACAGATACCAAAACTTTTATGACGTCAACAGGGTTCTAACTCCAGACAAAACTTTAGACGTTCAAGCTTATCAAGCTTATTCCCCTCTTTATCTTTCTTCAACATTCATCTTTTCTTATGGTTTATCCTTTGCATCAATTACTTCTACAGTTGTTCATACTATTTTGTTTCATGGAAAGCAAGTAGTCAATCAATACAGAAGTTCAAGAAAAGAACCTGATGATGTTCATAGGCGTCTTATGAGAAGCTATAAAGAAGTCCCTTATTGGGCTTATATTATTATTTTTTGTGTCACTCTTACAATGGCAATTGTATCTGTAACAGTATACGATACTGGAACACCTGTTTGGACCATCATTGTTGCTTTAATCTTTTCTTTTGCTATTACTCTACCAATTGGTATCGTTGCTGCTATTACAAATCAAGTAGTAGGCTTAAACGTCATCACTGAATTTATTATTGGTTATATGTACCCAGGAAGTCCTATTGCTATGATGCTTTTCAAAGTATATGGTTATAATAGTTCAGTACAAGCAGTTCAGTTTGTCACAAATCAAAAGCTTGGTCATTACATGAAAATTAAACCTCGTGTTCTATTTTTTGCACAATTGGTCGCAACTACTTGGTCTGCATTCGTTGAAATTGGTGTATATAGATATATGATCCATGCAATTGAAGATGTTTGTGATCCTCATCAACCTGCTCATTTTACTTGTCCTGGAGCTCGCACTTTCTATAGTGCTTCTATTGTCTGGGGTGTAATTGGTCCAGAAAGAATGTTTGGCCCAGGAGCTTTATATCATGGCATGCTTTACTTCTTCTTGCTTGGAGCTTTACTACCTCTTGCTAATTGGCTTATTTTAAAAACAGGTCGTAGAGAATTACGTTGGATCGAATACATTCATTGGCCTGTATTTTTTACTGGTACAGGCTTAATTCCTCCTGCTACTGCTTATAATTATGGTGTATGGTGTTTAGTTGGGTTTATCTTTCAATACTGGATCAAACGTCATCACTTCCACTGGTGGGCTAAGTATAACTATAGTTTATCTTCAGCTCTTGATTTAGGTCTTGCTTTTGGTTCTTTAGTAAATTTTATTAGTCTTTCAATCCCTGGGATATATTTTCCTAAATGGTGGGGAGTAACTGTTGTTAATAGTACTATGGATACAAAGAACACTGCTATTTTGAGACGTGTATCACCTGGAGGATGGTTTGGTTTAGAAAGCTGGTAAAGAATTGGTAAAATAATATATTGGGTTTGTATAAATGAGATGTAAAATGTGAGAGTATTTATATAAATCGTTGTCATGTAATCCCAAATAGGAAAAAATTCTGCACAGGTTCATGAACTAACCAGCCAGGCGCACTTACACTTATTAGTAATCCTAGTACCCATTACTTCCTTTATATTTATATATTCGAATAAATAAAGTGCCTAATTTGGTCTACTATTTTAGGAGAGTTTAGACATATATTTATTGTTATTGTGGGAAGAAAATAAGACACCGTTTATGATGTCAGAATTTTTATCAGTTCGAGCTAGAAGGAAAGGAAAGAAAGACTACGCAAAGGTCAAGACGCTTAATGATTACATAAACAGTTATAGAACAAAACTAGAAGTAGTTAGAAGCTCTAAATTTGCTAAAAGTCTTCTAGAAGCTTTAGATGATTGTGATACTTCAAAAATAAAACAGATCAGACTTTTAGCACTTGGACAACCAACTGATTCATTACCTGCAATGTACCAATTATGCCTTGCAATGATTCTAAAAGATAAGCTAAATGTTTCTATGACTACTTGGGATCCTTTATTTTTAGATTCAGACAAAGAATTGTTAAAAGAATTAGATATACAGATTGTTCCTGATGAAGAGATTATTGATGCTTATTCTTTTCTTTTTTATATGCCACATGCTCCTGTAAAGCTTCTTGACAATTTACTTGAATTAGGACCATTATTTATTATTGGTAATAATATGTATAATTACTCAGAAAGACTTAATTTTCCTAAAAACTGTTCAATTTTAAAGAGATGTACAGAGAATAAAGAATGGACTGTTACTCAGTTCCCTGAATCCTTTATATCAGACCATGCATTTTATAATGCATTTAATGATATGGCATTACATGTTAGAAATGAATCATTCAGTGGATCCTTTAGACCTTCAAAACTTCCTATACAAGTTCTTGAATACGAATAAGCAAAAAAAATTATATAATTATTTCAAAATATGTACTATATATATCTATTTCTATCAAAAAAATTAAGCTTCAGGATAATTTGGAATCTGGTCATTCTCATACATATCCCAATTCTCCAAAATAAACTTGATACGAGGACTCTTTGTCAAGGTATACACTTCCTCAAAGTATTCCTTGGTAATCTCAAAAGGCTTTGCAGTCAAGTTTGGAATATACTTTCCAACAAGAAGAGAAGGTTTAACTGATTGAACAGTGAGTTTCTTAGATAAAAATCTTTGGAAAGGTTTAACACCACTTCTCAAATAAGTAGAATGGAAAGGAACTGAAATACCTTTCAATGGAATAACTGCAAATCCACGTTCTAATGAAATAGGTTGAGGCTTAGCAATGGCTTTATTAGCAATCTCAGTAACAATTTCAGATAAATGTTCTTTCATCTTTTCCATACCAATAGACTCAATCAACTTCTCAATATTAATCTTCTCCAATTTAATAAAATTCAAAACATTTGTAAGGGTATCTAAAGCACGTAAATCTCCTGCTGCAACATATTGTAAATTCTCAACATTATAATTAACAATCTCCAATAACCATCCTGTTTGTGTACCAATATGTTCAACAACATATCGTAATGAAGTATCGTTGAAACTACTAGAAACACGTGTAGGATTTACTGCACACATACCATAATTAGATCTTCCTTGTGAATCACGAGGTACTGCAACTTGCATAGTCATACCACGATAAAATCCAACATCAACCATAGATGGAACATCAAGTGCATTAGCAATAGATCCTAATGCACTATACTCACCAAGAGAGTGTCCAGCAAATGGAAAGTCTGCAGGAACAAGTCCCTTTGATCTCATATCTTCAAATGCAGCTCTCTCCATTAAAGTAAGTGCCGGCTGTGTAAATTGTGTTGCAAACAACAAACCATTATCACTAGTAAATGTATAGGAAGTGGCATCCTCTTTAATATCTTTGAAAATACGCTCTGTGCACTCCTTTCCATCACTATCAATATATTCAAACATCATAGACAAATAGTTTTGACGAATTGCATTACCTCTTTCACCACCAAAATGTACTGTAAATTCCTTAGGATTGTTTCTGACAATATCAAGAATAGAATATCCATAACTCTTACGAGTATGTGCATCAGCAACATCCCATACTTCACGTGCAACTGCAGAACTCTTATAAAGTTCCATACCCATACCTTGCTCTTGAGATCCCTGTCCTGTAAAGACAAATGATGTAACAGGCTGATCAACTTCAGCTTCACCAGAAAGAACAATATCATCCGACTCTTCATTACGTGCTTCAACTTTGACAATCTTACGTCCATTAATCATACCAACATGTTGAAGCTTAACAACAATTGCATCATCAGGTAATACCATACCAACAAAATCACACTTAAAGGACCTAACACGTTGAGAAACATTATCTGCTGCCCATACTTCAACAAGACTTCTAACTGCTGCAGAAGAATACATACCATGTGTAATATTTCCATGTAAATCAGCATATGCTGCAAAGACTCTTGAAACATGAATAGGATTATAATCTCCAGAAACTCTAGCATAATTCTCATTAGATCCAGGTGTACGTAATACTAAAGGCTCATTACTATCACCAAGAGGAATATTGTTCTCGAAACTCAAAGGTTGTTCAATAGGATCACCTTTTCTTTGCAAATAATCGATAACGGGATTTCCAAGAGACTCACCAGCTTCATAATCAACACTACCAACTTGAATAACCTCATTAGAAGAAAGCTCAGTAACAATAGGTCCTGTAGTATGTACAACAGAAAATGCTGTCTTGTTCTTGTACTTGAGATATGTTTGAAGACGGAAAATCAATGTCTTACCAATTAAATCTTGATCTGTATCCAATTGAATCCACTCCTTAGATTGTAAAACAGCTAAATCCTTAATAGACTTAATACTAACTTGCATAGGTGTCTCAGTCTTAGACTCAAAAGTATTCTCAAAGTCAGTATAATTTCCACGATACAAGAAGCGAGAAATAACATTCATAACAGCACTTCCACCACGTGTAATAGTACCAACAACTTCAACCATCTTACCAGAATCTTGATTCAAAACAGCATTAATCTTAGCAGTAGTTTCAATCTCATCACCAGCACGTAGTGGTTCTTCTCCCGGAACCATTCTAAAGGAATTAGACAAATGAACAAGTTTCAACAAATCTCCATCAATAGCTTTAGGGAAAATAGCTTTAATAATAGCCTTCCAACCGACAACAATCGCAAAATCCATAGGTGCATAGGTAATCTTTCCTTGACGCTCAACATAAGCTTCTCCTTGATTTCCAACAGTACGAACAAAATCTCCAATGGCCTTAGTAGTAACAGTAGTAGAATCACCTTCAAAAACAGACTCAATAGATGCAGAAGTATCAAGGTTGCTGCCACTGCCAAACCATAATTTCCAGTAAAACTCTTTAATACGATCATTTCTGCCCTTCATAACTTCTTGAATAGGAGCAAAACCATACTCAGGAACATATTTAAAGATCAAAGACATAGCAACAGGCATATTATCAGCAGTACGATATTCAATCAAATCCATATAAATGACATTATCTTTCTGTTTGATTTCAACAACATTAACAAATCTACCTTGAACCTTCTCAACAACAGAAATAGAACAGTTTTGAACATCATTAGCCTTATCAATAACAACACGCAAACTAGAAGAAGGAGCAAAGATGCGACTAGTAGGATTGGTTTGATACTTAGTATCTTGAACAAAAACATTTGAAGTAAAGAAAGCATGACGCCAAGAATAAGATTTACCACCAAGAACTTGCATCCAATCATCAATAGAAGGAGGCTCAGATGAATCAGAAAGACCTTCAAAAGTATATGTAATCTTGTTGTTATTATCTTCAACAGTAGTCAAACCAGTAACAGAATGTGTATTAGACTCTTGAATAACACTTCCACCAATATATTCAACCTTAGGAATAAGAGTTTCATCACCATTATAATAGTCGCGCAAAAGATAGTTACGATGGCTCTCATGAATATCACCAAGAATTTCTTTAACAGGTTGATTAATCTTAGTAGTAAACTTAGCAGCAACAGGTCCTTGAAGAATACAAGTACGTTGAACGTCATTACCCCAGACAGCAGCAAGATCCTCAGATTGCCAAAGAGAATCTTTCTTGAAATAGAACTCAAAGTTGTCATCTAAAGCAGGAACAAAAGGTACAGGCTTTTGAAGAGGATTAATACAAAGAATCAAAAAGTATTCACGATCTTGACCAGTCAATAATTGCTTTCTAGCTTCAGGATAAGCTTCAAGAACACTTTCAACAAAAGGGAACGGATCATCTAATTGACCATTGCTTTGAATAATAGAAACTAAACCAGTAGCATTGCCAGCAAAACGCTCTTCCAAACGACGAATAAATTCACCAGTCATATTTCTAAGAGTAAAATCAATCCATCTCTTTTCATTAACAACATATTGCAATTCTACCAATCGCTTCAAAACTTCAGCATAAGTCATATCTTGAAGCTCACAAATTTGACCTTGAGAATTAACAGCAAACCAAGGCTTTTGAAAATCAGCATTAAGTTTCTTAATAATATAATCTTTCTTCTCTTTCAAAATATCTAAACGTTTAGCCCTTGGCTTAGTAAAAACAAGATCATCCATTTCTTTCCAAAAGAGAACACCACGAGTAGCAAGTTTATGAATAGGCTCACCCATTTCAGAGAGTACAGTAATAACACCACCAGTAGGACGATTATAACTATGCTCCCATTCATCATCAGGAACACCAGGAGCATCCATAATAGCCTTTTTAGCTTCATAAGAAGTGCGAGCTTCCTTAGCAGTCATCATTCGAGAACCAAGAACAATACCATCAAAAGGCATAGGAGGATAAGAGAATTTCTTTGCCCATTCACCAGTCAAATAAGAATAAGTATCATCAGCACCACCAAAGCCAGAACCAGCTACAAGTATAATATTTGGACATCTTCTAATACGGCCATACATAGCAAGTAAAGGAGCATGGAAATCTTCATAAGAATGATGACCACCACCACGACCACCAGTCCATTGTAAAATAACTGGGAATGAAGGATGAGCTTGAGCAATAGTAACAACTTGTTGAATAGCATCAATTGAACCAGGCTTGAAGCCAACATGTTTAAGACCAAGAGTAGTAATATACTCAGCAGCAACATCCAAAGATGGAACACCTGCACCGATAGTAATGCCTTCAATAGGAACACCCTTAGCACGCAATTCTCTAACCAGAGGAATAGCCCATTGCAATAAACGAGGGTTGACATAGAGAAGGTTTATAGTGATACCAGAACCAGGAATAGTATTATTCTCAACATATTCAAGAGCTTTAGTTAACATTGGAGCCATGAAATAACCACCACCACCAAGCTCAATATGGAAACCAGCATTCATAGTTGCTGCTACAAACTCTGGAGGAACAGTAGTAGGAGTCATACCAGCAACCATTACAGGAGGAACACCTAAAAGACGGGAAAACTTAGTATCAACATATGTTTCACCAACAGAGTTTGTAACAAGTTTAGGTTTGAACTCTTTGAACCAATCAATAGCATAAACTACAGAACCATCAGCACGATCGAATAACTCAGACTTAGAGCCCAATTCAGCAGAACCTTCAAAAGCACCACCAAGGATGATACGAACACCAGTTCCATCTTTATTACGTTGAGTTAAAGCACCAAGACCAGAAACACCACCTGGACCAAAATCAACGATATGAGTACAATCGAATTTAGTAGCAGTTGGCCACATTACTTCATAGCGAAGAATAAGCAGAACAAGACGAGGGATGATATTAGCAGCAAGATCTTGATCATTAGTTGTAGAAAGATCATCACCATTAAGAGTATCAAATACAGGAATAGCAAGGTCCTTTGAAGCAATTTTGATATTCTTAAGATCATCTAAAACAAGGTCAGTAGCCATATCAGCATAAGGAGAATGAAAAGGAGCAGAAATAGGCAAGAATTTGTTTGAGATACGAATCTTTCGTTGTGTATAAGGAATTCTGTTTTGATCCAAACCAGTTTGAGCCTTGATCTTTCTAATTGATCTATTAAAACCATACAAGGATTGAGGAGGGCCTGTAAGGACATAATTTTTACTACCATTGACTAGAGAGATATAGATATGCTTTTCCTTTGGTAGATGAACATTAGTAAGATCAACATATTCTTGAACTTGATCTCTAGTAAGTTCTCTTACAGAAAGCATAGGAGTTGGTTTACCTTCACTTTGTTCCATAGAGTCATGAATAGCAGTAGGAGAAAGAGAAGTCTTAGGATACTTTTGTTGAGTACGAACAGCGATCCAAAAAAGAACAGTCAAAGATTGCAAAGCAATTGAGTTAAAAGATTCCCAAGAATCAGCAGCAGAGATAGCAGCAGCAGTAATGATACCTTGAGAATGACCAGTAGCACCACCGAAAGAAGAGCGTAATTCACCAGGACTAATACCAAGGATACGACAAGTTACAGCATAATGTGCGAATTGAATAAGACCAATTAGAGGAAAAGAAACAGGGCCATCAATAAGATAATCAGTATCAGGAGTAGAAGAAGGATTATTAAGCCAATTCATTACATTAAGACCTTTTGGGAACATTTCAGTAGCTTGAGGAGATCTTACTAAATCTAAGAGATGATCTGCAGCGGATTGAATAAATTCTTCAATTAAAGAGCCATAAACGGAATAGATTTCTCTAAGTTCTTCGAAATAATCTTCTATATTGCCTTGACCACCAAAAACAGCAAAAACCTTTGCAGAGCCATCTTGAACGTCACGAAACAAAGCACCTTGATGAGCCTTAATAGGACGATTGAGAGTGACTCTTGCAGCATAATAAGCACGTATAACTTCTTTTCTCTTATCAGGGATACCAGGAAGTTCAGCGGCAACAGCGTGAACTTCATTTCCTTGAAGAAAACGAGATTCGAATTCACGAAGAACAGCAGAGATAATATCATCGAATTGACCAGGTTCATCATCGGCACGTTTTACTAAGAAAGTTAAGAAACGAGCAACAAGTTCAGTAGTTGAGGAAGGTTCTTCATCTTGTGCGTATTCTTCAGTTGGTTCAGGTAGAGTTGCTTGAAACTCATTACGTAATTGAGATGTTGTATGATATATACTTGAAGGAACAATCAAAGTATGCTCAAGACCACCATGAGCTAAAGCTATAGGACGCATAGCAGCAGCTGAATGTGGTGTTGAAACACCAGTAGCTAATCCCGTATACATTTAAGCAGAAAAAAATAAAGAGGAATTGAGAGAAAAATAGAGAGAGAAAAGGAGAGAAAAAAGTGATTCAGAAAAAGGGTTGCCTGTTGGGAAGAAAAAATATGAAAGAGTATATATATGAACACTTTGTTAGATAGAAACAATTAAAGTTTTAGAGGACAGATAATATAATAAAATTAAGGTTTGTATTAACTAAAATCGCTGTTGTATGGTTGGGGGTTGGGGGCCGGGTAAAAGTTAGATTTTTATAAAATTGTATGAAACTCCATATCAACTTAGCCGTTATCTATAAGCCAAAATGTCTGGATTAAAGGATGTATCCCATAATAAGAACGCATACAATCTAAAGCATTTTAATTAGTGTGTAATTTGATATTTTTATTGTACCTGTAGGAGAGCCTATAGGGATTAGCGGAATAGTCAATTGATCGGAGAATACAAGGAGATGAGGTATATATCCCATATGTAAATATCTCAAGAAAAGAAATTGTAAACCATACCAATTAGCTTATGTAACGCATAATGCAGTAGAGTAGCCCAATTAGCCTATGGAACGCTTATATAACGCATAATGCAGTAGCAGTAAGAAAAGCTTAATTGGCATATGGAACAGCTTACTGCAGTAGCAATAAGCTGGAGAAGCTGTACCAATAGTATGTAAGCAGCGTACAAAGACTGTACAAGAAGCTTATGCAAATGACATGCAAATAGCGCACGAGTGGCTTATGTAAACAACATGCAAATAGTATGTAAGCAACATGTAACAGTAACAGTAACACAGTACAACTGTAGCTCTCGTAGAATTCGGGTATGCGCCAGTAGCATACAACACCCGGATAATCGATATTCCTCTTATCAGACCACACAATAATACCTCATAAAACTATATCTTATCTTATACAATTCACATGATCTACTTGGGGTATTCAATTGATTTTATATATGATACATTGACTCCGCATTTTAAGCATCCACGTTTAAGCATCTATATATATCACACTCTAATACAGGTGATTCTTAGTACATGGAACGATAATGACTCAATTGGGTGATTCATGGGTTCTAGCATTACGTCAATGATTGAAGTGTTGTTTAAACACAGCATAGAATGAAAGTAAAAGTCTTGGGTGGTGTGGAGATACACTGCTTAGTATTCAATAGACGTTTACCTCTTTAACAGGTACAGGTAGATTCATCTTACTTTAGGCCCTTAATAGTACTAATTAGTTCAACACTAAAATATCCTATCCTATATATAAAAATATAATATTACACTATAAAGAATCAGCTTATAAGTTACTACATTGTGCTTATTCTCTTACAATTGCTTATAGTTAAATTAGTGTTTGTAACTACTACTTGAATAATTTATACATGTTATCAGATTTAATTAATTAATATATTCATACATTGTTATATTTATGCAACCAATAAAAATACAATATAAAATCATATATGACCCTTGCTAAACTAATTAAAATTATATTAAGGTACATACACTTTACTATTGGTTAAGGCAATAATAAACTTTTATTTGTTTGTCATATAACTTATAGGATAGTATTATCTTTTAATCACTATTTATTCCTTTACCTACATTCTTTATACATTTTATTACTTATTTCAAACTATAAGATACTTATCCATCTATGTCATTTCTTTCCCATTTCATTCTTACGTTATTTATCCATTTTACTCTACTATGTAAACAAGTAAAATACTCATTACGTAGTATAATTACTCCTCTTGGCAAAGACAATAACCGAGCTATTGTATTTAACGCTCAACTCTCTTTTTTTCGTTTCAACCCAGTTTCTTTATATTTTGGTCATTTCATCAGCCCCCTTTTCTTTCTTTCTATCTCTTCATTCCTTTTTTTCCATCAGGTTTTTTATACAAAGAACCTATCGAAACGTGAAAAATTAAACAGAAGCAATTAAAGGGAAAGCATTTTTTATTTCTTTTTTTTTCTTTAAAAACCGAAGGCGCTAAAAATTTCAGTCGTTTTTTCTGCAAAGAACGCGCTTTATTATTTTCGCTTTTTTAATTTTCCTATTCAATTTCATTGGAATTTTCTTTCCCTTTTTTCATTCACAAAAAAGCCTGTTTTCACTCGTTTTTGTACCATTTTTGTACTCTTTTTTTACTTTCAGTTGTCACGCTTTGCCTTCTCAATTGTTACATTTCGTTCCCACAATTGTGTCTTTTCAATCTACTATCGTCCCTTTTTGTCGACTCACAATGAGCATATTAAACCTTCTAAAAGCTAGAAAGTATCGTCATCTTGTACTTCTTGCAATTTTCATCTTATTCGCTTACATAATCATATCTTACTCCTTCTTCTCTTCATCCGATTATCCTTCATGGTCAAATACCCACTTAGATAAATCAAAATCACAAAAATCACATACTTCTAATGACTTATACGCCGACCTTTTACTAGACAAAGAATTGGACTCAATATCAAGCTACGAATTTCATAGCAGAAAGGGTTCAAAGGCGAATGATGCTCCTATACTACCTGTGGTACCTTCAAACTCCTATACTACAAGAAAAGAGCATTTCCCTGTAAAGAAACTTATCAAATTACCAAAAGTTAAACATCCTATTATTCCTAAGATTCAATTGGATTATGCTTATAGTGAATCTCAAACAGACAAGCAAGAACGCCAAATGCGTTTAAATGCAACTAAGGAGGCATTCTTACATTCTTGGTATGGCTATAAGAATAACGCATGGGGTTATGATGAATTCACTCCTTTATCTGCAAAAGGCCGTAATGCATTCCTTGGTTGGGCAGCTACTATGATAGATTCTTTAGATACTCTTCTTATTCTTGGTCTGCACGATGAATTTCTTGAAGCTCTAAAGTATGTAGAGAAAATAGACTTTTCTGTTTGTGAACGTCCAGTAATTCCTTTATTTGAAACTGTTATTCGATATTTAGGTGGCCTTTTATCAGCTTACGATCTTTCAGAAAGTAAGTATCCTATACTTCTTACAAAGGCCCAAGAATTGGCTGATAACTTAATAGGAGCCTTCGATACTCCGAATAGGATGCCTATGACTTTTTATCCTTGGAGACCTGAATACACTTCTCATCCTAGACGTGCTTCTCCTAGAACTATAACTGCTGAAGCTGGTTCATTAACTCTTGAATTCACTAGATTAGCTCAATTAACTGGTGAAGATAAGTATTTCGATGCTGTTCAACGTGTCACTAATGAATTAAGTGGCGCTTTAGCTAAAAATACTTATCCTTATTTACCTGGTGCAACGATGGACTTTTCAGGTTGCAAAATTATTAAGGTAGATATAAGTGCCAAGAAAGCACCAATTTCTCAACCTTCTTCTAAACTAGTTAAGAATGATATTGGTGCTGATAATGATGCAGTTCCTAGTGATGATTCTAAGCTTTCTCATTTTTCAAATTTTGCAGGTCAAAAAGTGAAAAGAATGTTACAACCTCTTGCAAGATCTGCCGCATACCTTGTCAAACGTTCTCCTTTATCTCTTGATGGGCTTGTACCTCAATCTAAGAGCTATTTTGCTAACTATAATGGATATGAAGTGGTCTGTCAACATCAACCTATTATTGAATTTCCTAACTATGAACTTGATTATAGTTTAGGAGGAAGAGTAGATTCTACTGTTGAATATTTGCCTAAGACGTATCAGCTTTTGGGAGGTGCCATCGAACAGTACAAGGCACTTTTCTTAAATATTGCAGATGCAGCGAATAGGAATCTATTGTATCGTCCAAAGGCACCTGGAGCACCTGATATTTTGGCTTCTGGAGTATTGAAGTATAATATATACACAGAGAAAGCAGAATTGAAGCATGAATTATCACATTTGTCATGCTTTTTAGGTGGAATGTATGCTTTAGGTTCTAGAGTATTTAATCGACCTGAATATCTTGATTTAGCTGCAAAACTTACAGATGGATGTATTTTTGCATATAATATGACCAAAACTGGTATTGCACCTGAAAGTGCAGTATTTGAAGAACATTGTCCTCGTAATGGAAATGACTGTGATTCAAATATAAAAAAGGGAGAAACAGTGAATGATCTTTTAAATAAAGCTGGAGTATTAGAACCAGAAGATGTAAAACTTGATACGAAGCAGTTTCTTAGTAAACTTGCAATGGAAAGTCGACTTACAAAGGAGAATTTAAAGAAAGAAGATCCTATTGCATTTTTTAAAGATGAATCTAATGTCGATGCAGAGACTATTTGGGAATTTACTGATCGTTTAATTAAAGATGTTAATTCACCTGAACATATGGATGATGCAATGTATCGAAATGATGAAAGTTACAATACAAAGAAATTAAAATCAACTAATCAGAAGTTACCTTTTTTGAAGTCTATGGATAAGAAGTTTTTACTTCGACCTGAAACTATGGAAAGTATTTTTTATATGTACCGTATTACAGGAGATAAGAAATGGCAAGATGCAGGATGGAAGATTTTTGAAGCGATAGATAAATGGACGAAGACAAAGCATGGACATGCAGTTTTATTTGATGTCATGGATGATAATGAGGATACCTTGAAGAGATTAGATGTACAAGAGAGTTTCTTTTTAGGAGAGACTATGAAGTATACATATTTGTTGTTTTCAGATCCTTCATATATCAGTTTAGATGATTTTGTATTTAATACGGAAGCACATCCTTTCTTATTGAATAATAAGGTGAGATAGAAAGACCGAATTGAATATATGATAAGAGTTTTGCTGGCGAAGCTTACGAGTTCGAGTAAGAGAGTAGGATTGATTTACATTGTGAATACTATAGGATACTTTTATTTACATAGTCAAGATTGTGTATAGTAATTAATTACTGCTTAGGAGCTTCCTTTAAAGAAGAACGACCTGCTTTCAAAAGCTCATCACAAAGTAAAAGATTAGAAGCAATACTGCTTGCAGCAGCAATTGAATTACGTACAACTCTATAGTTGTCATAAATTCCAGATTGCATAGGATCTAAAGGTTTACCAGATTCTAAATCTATACCAGCATATTTACCTTCTGAGTTTTCATCTTGACAAGCAGTAAGAGAATCTAGAACATCGAAACCTCCATTTTCTAATAAAGTTTTAGGGATAACAAGCAAAGCTTCAGCAAAAGCCATTACACCATACCTTGCTTTACCCTTTGTCTTTGGTACGATAGATGAGATCAAATGAGCAGAAGCAGCGATTTGAAAAGCACCAGCACCAGGAACAATTGATTTATCACCAATTGTATTTGAAACACTTCTAAGACCATCTCTTACAGCATCATTTATTTGATTAATTGTATGAGAATTTGGACCTCTAATTAGAATGGTAACACTTTTTGGGTCTTTCACTTCCTCAACAAATGTATATTTTTCTTCACCTAATGTAGTTTCATATACAAGACCAGCGTAACCAAGAACATCAGGTGTAAGATCATCAACACTGTTCATAGCAGTACCACCAGAAACAAGTTGAAGTCTTTCCATATTTCTTCTTTTTGCTCTTCTTAATGCCATAATACCATTACGTGCAAGAACATCCAAAGCAAGAGGATCAATACCCTTTTGATTAATAATAACAAACCCTTTTGTAGAATCAGCACAAACAGTATTTTTTAACTGAATAATCTTATCAAGTTTTGCATTAACAAAATCACGCTCACTTTTAACTAAAGCTTCCTTTTGTTCAGCGTTACTATAATAAAATCCTGAATTAACTTCACTCTTTTCATATTCAAGTGATACATTAAGAATTAAGATATTTGCATTCTTGACCCTTTTTGGCATATCGGGATGTCTTGTACCATGATCAAGTACTAATCCTTTAACCAATTGTGTTTCTGAACCTAATTGATGTTGCATTTTCATAATTTCAATCATATGTAAATCTAAACGTGATTGTTTATCCCAAATAGACAATACAGCATCAGTAATTAAAGGTGTCAATTTATCAACAAGTGAAGGTCTTACTTTTGTGCCTAAAGAACTACGTGCAACAGCTAAGAATAATTCTCTATCGATATCTTTATCAACTTTATATTCCTTTAAAAAGTCTAATACATGTTGACGTGCAAGATCAAATCCATCAACAATTACACGTGGATGTAATCCTTGAGATAGGTATCTTTCTGCTTGATGTAATAGTTCTCCAACATACAAGCAAACAGTAGAAGTACCATCACCAGTAACTTCATCTTGAGCAGATGCAGCTCTTGCAATCATAACAGCTGTAGGGTTTTGAATTTGCATCTCTGTTAATAACACTTTACCATCTTTTGTAAGCTTAATTTGTCCTGCACCATCAACAAGCATCTTCAAAGTACCTTTTGGTCCTAAGTTACTTGCAAGTACACTTTGCAATCCTTGAGCAGAGTTAATATTAACAGCCAAAGCTTGTTGTCTACGTAGACTTTCAGCTTTCGGATTTAATAATTGAATAGACATTGTTTGATGTTCAAAAGAAGTGGTGTACAAGAATTTGTTCTATATGTTCCATTCGAAGTAGCGCGTATAAAATTTGGTATACAACCGTTAAGGAAAGATTATGTAAGATTAATTGTCATGACAACGAAAATTCACAGTATACGAAAAAAAAAGAGAAAAATTGAAAAAACTTACACCAAGTAAAGTTTTTCCTTTAGACAAATCTTTTCTCCTTTAAACGAATCTTTCAAGTAAATTAAATAAATCAAGTAATCAGTTTGATATAATTTGATTATTTGATTGTTATTTAGATAGGGTTGTTTACTTAGATAGGGCTCCTTGTTGAAATGTCCGGTGTAAATTACTTGCTTTTCGAAGAAGCAACAGGTTATGCTTTGTTCGAAGTAGCTATTCAACCAGATACTATTGGATCTCGATTAGCAGAAGTTCAAGAAGCAGCTAATGATTTTTCTAAATTTGGCAAGATGTTAAATCTTGTAAGTTTTGCACCATTTAAAGGAGCAGCTCATGCATTAGAGAATGCTAATGACGTTTCAGAAGGTATTGTTAATGATTATTTAAAGACACTTCTTGAAGTTAATTTGCCTATAAGCAAGAAAGAAAAGAAGAAGAAATCAAGTAGTCTTGTTCTTGGTGTAAGCGATAAGAACCTTGCAGTTGGTATTAAAGAAATCTTTCCGAATGTTGATGTATCAACAGCAGAAGTTGTACAAGATTTACTTAGAGGATTACGTCTTTTTGGAGCTAAATTTATCTCACAATTAGATGAAAATGATCTTGAAAGAGCACAACTTGGTCTTGGACATGCTTATTCAAGATCTAAAGTTAAGTTTAATGTACAAAAGAATGATAATCATGTTATTCAAGCTATTGCAACACTTGATCAATTAGATAAGGATATTAATACATATTCAATGCGTGTTAGAGAATGGTATTCATGGCATTTTCCTGAACTTGTTAAATTTGCTGCTGATAATTATACTTATGCAAGACTTGTATTACAAATTAAGGATAAAGCATCATTAGATGACTCATGTCTTCATGATATTGCTGCATTAGTTAATGATGATGCAGAAATTGCACAGAATATTATTCAAGCTGCTAGAATGAGTATGGGACAAGATATTTCTGATGCTGATATGGATGCAGTTATTACATTCGCTGAAAAAGTTGTAGATATTACAGAATATCGTCAGAGATTGTTTTCATATTTAAGTGAAAAGATGCATACAATTGCACCAAATCTTAAAGAACTTATTGGAGATGTTGTTGGAGCAAGATTGATTTCTAAGGCTGGATCATTAACGAATTTAGCTAAATATCCTGCATCAACAATTCAGATTCTTGGAGCTGAAAAGGCTTTATTTAGAGCATTAAAGACTAAAGGAAAGACACCAAAATATGGATTAATTTATAATTCGTCTTTTGTTGGAAAGGCAGGCGCAAAGAATAAAGGTAGAATTTCAAGATTTTTAGCTAACAAATGTTCAATTGCAAGTCGTATTGATAGTTTTTCTGAAGATCCTAGTAATGCATTTGGAATTGCATTAAAGAATCAAGTTGAAGAAAGACTTAATTTTTATTCAACAGGAGAGACACCTTCAAAGAATTCTGAAGTTATGAAAGCAGCAATGGAAGAAGCATTGAAGGGAGTTCCTGAGAGTTTTGATGTTGAAATGGATGATGAAAGTGATAGTGATAGTGAGAGTGAGGACGATACAGTTAAGAGTGATAGTGAGAGTGAATCTTCAGAGTCAGAATCTGACTCTGAAGAAACAGTTAAAGAAACCAAGAAGACAGTTGCTGAATCTGAATCCGAGTCAGAAGAAGAAGAAGAAGAAGAAGAAGAAGAAACTGTAAACTCCAAGGCCGATGAAGATGTTTCAATGGAAGAAAAGAAGATTAATCCTGGTCTTGCAGCTTTCAAAAAGGCTAGAAAAGAAAAGAAAGAATTAAAGAGGAAACTTAAACAAGAAAGGTTAGAAAAAGGAAAGTTGAATAAACCAAAGAAAAATAAAGATAAATACGATCCTGAAAAGAGAAAGTTAATGAAGCAACAAGGAAAGAAATTCGGAAAGAGTAAGAAGTGAAGGATCTTACTTTGTTACTCATTTAACTTGTTAACCTTATATACTATTATTATATTTAAGCATAAAGACCTGATATATGAAGAGATGATTCATACTTATTTGAATCAAATAACCAATTAGATTCAGTAATTGTTGATAAGATATTTACTATTGATTCAATTGTTTCAATAGAATATTCTTCATGCCCTGGTATACCTACACTTGGTAATATCAATACAATTGAAGGCTTTTTGTTTAATTGACAATATGATAAAATACGTGCAATTAAACCTGTCAAATAATTAGGTGATTCAAGTTTGTTATATTTCGAAAGGATCAAAGATTCGTGATCAACAGATAACCATTGTAACGTATTTGTAGTATCTAAAGATGTTAAAGATATTGTTAAATCAGGACAAAAATGTTTAAATATTCGATTACATAATGAATTGTATGATTCAACAGGTAATAAATGAATAGGTAGTGTTATGAAATAAATCAAAGCTCCTACAGTGGAATATACTGAACCATTATATACAATGTCAACATTTCTTGCTTTGTTTATTACCTTTAATGAAGTACTACCAATAATATTTAATGATACATTCAAAGATTTAGGTAGATTTTCTAAAGAAACTGGTAATATTACAAGGACAGTTTTCGAAGGTTTCGGTAAGTCAATTTCAGGTAAAGAAAAGTCAATTTGTGTAGTGAAATCAACATCTACAGATTCATCATCTGAAAAGTCATCTAGAGTATGACGATCAGGGTTTACTTCAAGCCATGGTTTTAATTGCATTTTGATAGATCAAGAGAGAAGGAGGCAAAGGCGATTCATAAAAATGTTATACGTTAAACAACCCTACACTACAATTAATAAGATAATAGTATTAAGTAGCTAATAGGGTTAAGTGCTGAAATGGTCTTTGATATATCATTCTTACAGATATTTACGTCATGAGTATCAACAGAATAAACAATTAATATTATAATTTATCATAAACTTCTATAAATAGTATTTACTTGTACTGCTGTAATTCTTGAATCCTGACTGTTCCAGTCAGAACTGAGACACAAGAGTATACACTTTTCAGTTATGAATACATTTGGAACAGATTAACAATTATTAACAAAGACGTAGAAGATGCAGAAAATATCAGCCTAAATGCTATACACTTACACTTGTCTCTACGCTTGATAAAGTGTCAAAAAGGCTTACAGAGTCCTATGGAGGTTGAATATTGAATCAACAAAACAAATTAACGTAAGAACTTAATATTTTTAAACATATAGGGAAGCTAAAGCAGTTAAAGTTATACCATTGATAAGGTTAAAGTAGTATAAGTTTGTGAATGACTGAATCATAATATAACCGGTTACAGTGTCCTAATTAGGAAAGTAGTGGTGATGAAATTTTAAAATTGTACTTAACCGTTAATTTAAAGTTATGTCATAATACTTTAAACAAGACCCACCATTTGAAAGATTCAAAATGTATAAAACTAATAAACTAAATAGTTTTATAATTTATTCTTTTTTTATTAATTAATTTTTTGATACCTTTAAGATGCCAAAAGCGATAATGACAAGTTAAATTAATTAGTTAAAGATTAGTTAAAGAATTTAACCTCTACTTTCATTAAAACAGTTGGATATCTTATACTTTAATTGGCTATAAAAGTTAAATTAAGTTTTTGACATTTCAACTGTTAGTTATGATGCAATTCGTTGAGAGCATTATCATCTTTGAGCGCAGAAGATGAATGAATATAAGACCTAGAGTCAACAGTTGTTAATAGAGCTACCGCTGCATAAGCAGAGCTGTGTATTGGGTTTACATCAGTAGTTAAAATTAATATAGGTACTTCATCAACGATAGCAAGATGTACTTAGCGTTGTTGATAGGAGCTGGAGTATGCTATATCAGTAGGAGTTCATTGCTGACAATATGTTCCCGACAATAAACCAGTGTTAAAAGCTTTCTAATAAGTGATATATGCCGGAGTTGCAAGATAAGTATATTGTAGTGAGTATAAAGTTGTTTTAGTGATTGAAGGGCCGAAAACAAGGGTTTGTCGAATAGTGTCTGTGACTAACTCTGTCGTGGTGAAAGTAGAACAAGACATGGCAAAAAAGAATATATAAGACAAGATATAACTGTATAAAGCCAATATAGAAATTTAATACTGAATGTACCATACTTAGAAGCTTTAGAAGGACCATCCAATGAATGCAGTTATACAAAATTCTCAAAGGACTGATTACAATACATTTAATGCTAAGAGTTCATTTATTATATGAAATACTCATGTACGCCTACAATAAAAATATATCATCAGCGTATCGTATGAATCAAAGATAAACACCATAGATGGAGATGATATTATTAAATTTGATAGAAGATAGGAGATTTTGAAAGTGAATAGATGGTGTAGAGGTAAGGGATGACCAGGTTTCGATAGACAAGCAGGGTACTTGATTTCTATGAAAAGCACCAATTAAGGCAGCAGAACAATTATCAGTGAAAGATAAATCAAAGCATTTAAATAGATGGTGTTAAAGGGATCAAGGTTAACAAGTAAGCCGAAGAAATTCATGGTCAATGTTATCTATGTAACTAAATAACCCTACATAAAATGTGTATTAAGTCATATACAAATACGTTATAGGGTGCATTTAAATTTTACGCTGAAATTGGAAATCATGCATCTATCAACCTTTCCTTCATTACATAATAAAATGACAGACCAAAATTCAAAAGAAATAGAACAATTAAACGAGTATTCAATTGAAATACAAAATCATCAAAATGGTAAGTTAAAACGACAAACAAAAACGGTTAAACATGGTCAAAATTTGACCGAAATCGGACAAGTTTATTAACCTCTTATAGCATTCAGTAAATTGATCGGAATGAGACAACAGTTAGAAGCACAATATCAAGAAAATAAGATTTTGTTTGATGAATTTGATAACTTAAAATCAGATACAAAATTATTTCGATTGGTTGGTCCGGTAATGGTTCCACAAGAGACAGATGAAGCAAGGTTGAATGTAAAGAACCGTTTAGATTATATTGATGGTGAAAAGAAGAGGATTGATTCACAAATAGAGAATACACAAATGAAGATGAGTGATATACAGACTAAGGCAAGTAGTATTCAAGCAAAGCTGACAGCTTAAGTGGGGAGGATAAAAATTTAGAAATTGTATTTAATGTTTCTGTTATTCAAGCTGAAAAGAATTTAAATATAAGTCATAAAACCCTAAATAAATATAGGGGGTATGTATGTATGTCATAACATACATCATATTGATAACTCTTGAACTAGAGTATAGTTTAAAAGCAAAGCTTTATCAGTTGGATTATGAAGTGATATCATCCATGCTGTACGTACCGCATATGTTCCAGGCTTCATGTTTGAATCTAAAAATACTGCTGTTGCAGGGGGTAAAAATGTTGTAGCTTCACCTGCAAAGGGATCAACATAATTAGGAAATCCACATTTAAATGCTGATCCTCCAATTGCTGTAAATATCTGCATTGATTCTTTTTCTATACTTGGAAGCTTCAAAATAGGGAATGATTGTATTTGCTCTGTAGGATCATCAGTTACTGTTTGATATCGTAAGTTTATAATCAGCAAGTATAGACTAGCAAAAGCAGCAAGATTAATATATACACCAAAATAAGCTGCTGGGTCTGAAAATCCAGATTTGTATATATCAACCATAAATGCAGTTGGATAATCAAAGTAGACTTGTTCTAAAAGATCAAGTTCAGTAAGTTCATTATATTGATTGCTAGTAAGTATATATGGAACTATTGAAAGATGTTCTCCAGGTGAATTACAAGGAAGTGGTGATCCTGTAGGTAGTTCAGATACTCTTTTTGAATGGGATGAGCTTGACCACACGCTTGACGACGTAGAGGTAGAGCGTGTACTTGAACTTGAAGACACACCCGAGATTGGAGAGGAGGTAGGAACTACACTCGAGGAAGAGAATGTGCTTAACGACATAGATGGTGTACTTGAATTTGAAGACACACTCGAGGTAGAAGATAAGCCTGAGCTTGGAAATACACTGGAAGTAGAGAATGTACTTGAGGTTGAAGTTGCACTTGAAGATGTACGTAAACTTGAAGATAAATTTGAGGTAGAAGATGATGAAATGAGTGATAAACTTGAAAATGAGACAGCTGAAGTACTTGAGGTTGAAGTTGCACTTGAAGATATACGTAAACTTGAAGATACATTTGAAGTAGAAGATGATGACATGAGTGATAAACTTGAAAATGAAATAGATGAAGTACTTGAGGGAGATGGTACACTTGAGGTAAAAGTTGAATTTAAGTATGAAGAAGATAAGCTCAAAGAAGAAAATGAGAATTCACTAAAAGAAGAACTTAATGGTATATTAGAAGAGGAACTTTGAGACCAAACACTATGTGAAGAAGAAGGTGCAGTTTGAGAAGAGAATGATACTGGGAGCACATTTTGAGATGAAATTGAGTTAGAAGTAGTCGATGTGACTTTATTTGAAGAACCGGTTTTAGTATATGGATAACTAGTAGTTAAATAGCTGGATGAAGGTACAGTATTTATACTGGCAGGATTTGACGACCAAGCATGAGTAGGAAGAACGTTTCCATTTGAAGATGAAGATGTGTGAGTTTGAGATGAAGTACCAGTAGTTATGACTACTGGTACTTGAATTGTGATACCTAACTCTACATTAACAGAGTATATCATGGATATCTCTTCATATGTGTTCCAGGTATACATATTTAATGTAGGTGAAGGAGTATAAGTGATAGTACTAGGTGTACATGCATAACAGTATTCAGTTACTACGCCATAGGTAGGTACGCAATTAGCATAATACAAAGTGTATACTGGATCAACAATAGAAGTATAGGATTCTTCAAATACAGTAGTTGTAGTAGTTGGAGGACTACATACCAAGATCTGTTTAAGAGTCTCTGTTACGGTTACTGAAACAACACTCATTTGAATGATTTCATGCAAAGAGGGAACGCTTAAGTTACTTTCTTATAAGGAATCCACATCTCATCTTAGATGAATAATTAATAGACTTTTAGTTTACCTTTACAAACAAGATTTGCAGAGTTTCTAGATTTTCATGTATTAAGGAGTTCATGATTCAGTAGTACTTTAATTTTAAGGAGTATGGGATTTAATAAATCCAAGACTATATCCCAAATGAGGCAAAATCAATGCATCTATAGGCTTACTCATTGGTGCCTTTTATGGGGTATAGTCTGGGATTTAATAAATCTCATATTCCTTAACTGGTCTATCTAATTTGCAAACGTAAGCTCATGAAATAAGCTATTAAAGTTTCAAAAAGAAAATAATTTCAATATCATTTTACTCCACGAAAATAAGTCATATTAGATTTCTAATTTCACATTCATGAATTTGTTTTAATAAAGAATGTATTGGAATTTTAAATATTTAATTTTGATTAATCTTTCTTTATAAAAATTTAGAAATGAGTAAAAAATCAGATTTGCATATTTCTTAATTAAGCTCCAACCGGATTTTTAAATAGTAATTTAATTTCCATATTGAGAATTGCCTATTGTTTTTTACTTTATATAGATAAGATTATTCTTTTACTTATAGGATATAAATCTAGACAATTAAGTCAACACGAATGTAAACGTAAGCACACTAAGCATAACAGCAGCTGTACCTATTGAACTTGACTTGTACTCATCCACATGAAGAGAATCACTTAGCTCTTTAGTATATCTCTCTAAAGGTTATGCTTAGAGATAGAAAGTTTCCCAGATATAGAACCCCTAATTCGTCCTTTCTTCTTCATATATTTTCTTAATTTCTGCAGCTGCATTGCATGAAATATTAGACCTATGATTGATCTTACATTTGTCACAGATTTGTCTCCTTCTTCTCTTTCGTCTTTGAGTTATACAAAAGGTCATCTCATCCATAAGAAAATGGTAAATACTCTCTTCATCCCATGTATACTTTGTACCATTCAATTTAATATCATGAAGCACCTTTTCAAGCTTATTTTGCAAAAAAAGTTTAACCTTAGAATTGCCAATTTTAGAGATACATGCTGAAATAACAAAAATACCATCAACTTTAGTATCAGTTAAAGTAGAGAAATAATTAAAGTTCTTGATCACTTCTTTTATCAACGTACGTAATTCATCAGCCGTTGGTTTAATCGGCAACCTTTTAAGATTCAAAATATTCTCAAATCTAGAACAAGCTGTAATAGACTTATCTAAAAAGTACATTTTATCAAGAGATTTGCAAACTAATTCAGGACAATCATATGGATTAACATTATAACATGTCCCTACATGATAAAATAGAGTATCCCATTGTTGAGCTGGAATAGTATCTAATAAAGCAGTAATAAAATCATATCTATAGTATGGTATTTCAAGTCTAGGATAATCACCTATATTTAAATGTTTTCCTGTAAAACAAAAATAAAGTTCATTTACCCATATCTTCCATTCTTGAATGTTATAAATTGAAATCTCACAAATACCCCATTCCTTCTTAAGTCTAGAAACACTTTCTTGTATAATAGATAAAGAACTCATAGTAACATCAGTACCATCAAGTATACTCTCTACATGCGTGTCGTGTTGACTATGTTCATTAAACCTTTGTTGTGTCTTGCAAGAATTCATAAACTTAGTACGTTCAATTTGAGTAGCTAACACCAGTAAATTCACTAAAAGTATCAATGCTTAAAAAAAACCAATCTTCTTACAACTCCATTAATTTATATTATTATTGCTTGAGCCCATGATCAATAGAAAACATTTGCGTTAAATTTTAGTCGTTATTTATATCATGTTAGGGCAGCAAATATGCATGATCTCTATGGAAAACAATATCATGAGGTCTAAAGGTGTAAGGCTATGCAGCAACAGCGCTATGTATTATTTTTGATGTATAGTAAGCCCATAAATGTGCTTACGCATATTCATTTCATCTCTTATTGTATTAGTCACCCTCAATAAACGTGTTTGCGTACATTCATGCCGATCTCTTCTTCTTCTTAGGACTCTCATCTTCTTTAGACTTACGCTTCTTGCTCTTAGTCTCTATATATGACGATGCACTATACCCTGTAGGTGCACTTCTAATCTTTAAATTTTGTACTTGTTTGGGATCTTCATGTGCTATTATCTCCTTAGAATAATCAACTTCAGGCTTATGTACAATCTCTCGTATCGTCAATACCCTCTTAACATGCTTCTTACTTAACTTATACGGTGGTTCGCTTCCAACAAGAATACCAATATTCCTGTAATCTCTCTCACTCTTTAAACTCATTATAAGTGTTCTATCATCATGCTTGAACTCTAAATCTTTTTTTTCTAACTTCTTTAAATCAAATGATGGAATATCTTCTTCGCTTATAAAGTTTGGAAGATTTATAACCCAAACTTCCTTGCCAAGAATTTGTTCATTAGAAACACTCGATTTTTCATATTCAATATACCCTTTTGGTGGTTCGAAAGATGATTCGTTTAATATTACTTCATCATTTGATTCTGAATCTGACATATCGTTTCACGTGATAAATATAAACAAATAGGGTAAATCAATACTTCCTTTTTAAAAAAATTATATCAAAACAACCTGAATTGTAAATTGTTAATGATTCTTTGGATGTTTAAATTGATGAAAAAGAAAAAATTCAAATGGTATAACAATTTTTAAAAAATATATGGAAAATTCTCTAATAGCCGTACTAGTTAAAAAAGTTTATACTAAAATACTCCACTTGGGTTCATAATTTAGTGTGGTTCACATAATCTTGTGCAGATTTTACACTTACAAATAGCGTTAAATGATGTTATTTGAACGTAAAAACAAGTATAAATTGTTATAATAATGAAATACTGTATTCAGTATGTGTCTACTTAACCTGTTAATTCTTGAATCATAGTGTAATTCAAGACTAAGTTATTATCTGTTGGATTATAGATTGTAAACATCCAACTTGATCTTATGGCGTATGTTCCAGCAAATATTGAAGGATACAATGGTAACGGTATATTAGGAAGTTCGAACTCTGTTGCTTCACCTGCAGTAAGATTTGCATTATTAGGATCTCCACAGAGAAATGCTGAACCTCCGATTGCCGTTAAAGATTGTATAGCTATAGACAATTCATTAGGATTAATACCAGTGATATATGAATTGATTGTATTTGTAGTACTAGTAAATGTCTGGTACCTTAAATTGACAAAAATTAAGCATACACTTTGATAAGCAGGAAGGCCTATAGTTGCAGCAAAGTAGGCGTTTGCACCATCAAATCCTGAGTCATAAATGTCAACCATGCTAGCTATGGGATAATTTAAATAGAATCTTTCTAATATATCAAGTTCTGTTGTCTGATCGGCTTGAGTAGGAGTTTGTAAGTAGGCAATAGCGGAGAAGTTGTCTTCAGGTTCAGAACAGGGAAGAGGTGATTGTGTAGGTAGTTTAGAGACCTTACTTACAGAAAAGAAGGAGGAGGAAGATGTGATTGAAGTTGAGCTTGAAGATGAAGAGCTTGGAGAACTTAAAGATGTGATTAAACTTGAGCTTGAAGAAGATGATGAAGAAGAAGAAGAAGAAGAAGAAGAAAAAGAAGAAGAAGTAAATAAGGTTCTTGAAGTGGAAACACTTGGAGATGAACTTAAAGAGGACTCTATAGAAGATGAAGACTGAATAGAAGAACTGCTTGCTGAAAATGAAATTTGAGACATGCTTGGAGAAGAGCTTGAGGAGAAGCTTATAGGTTCAGTTGAAGAAGCGCTGCTTATGGAAGAGATTTGAGAAGATGTCAAAGAAGTACTTTGAATTATACTTGAAGAGGAGGTACTAGAAGAGTCAGTTAGAGATATGCTCCAGGAACTACTAAAAGCCTGACTGGAGGAAGAGCTTAAAGCAGAAAGACTTGACGAAGTAAGATGAGAATCAGTTGAGAAGGAACTTAAAGAGTGTATGCTTATGGAAGCGATTATAGAAGAAGCAAGTTGAGAGGAAGTAAAAGATGTTGTACCAAGAGGAGTAGACTCATTTGAATAGTGTAGTGAGGTAGTAGTAGTAGTAGTAGTAGAAGAAGAAGAAGAAGAAGAAGAAGAGATTGCTGTAACAGTAGAAAAGGAAGAAAAGATTTCTGTGACAGTAGAAGAGGAAGAGGAGGAGGTTTCTGTGGTAGAAGAAGAAGAAGAAGAATAGGAAGAGGTCTTTGTGGCAGTAGAAGATATAGAGCTTCTACTAGGTATGCTTGTTAAGGTTGAAGACATGATAATATGAGTAGGAAGGATACTTCTTCTTGTGTGAGATGTATCACTAGGTGACGCACCAGTACTAGATGATATGTAGGTGCTAGATGTTTCACTGGTGGAGCATGAAGATGTGTGGGTGTGAGATGAAGTACCAGAAGTTATGACTACTGGTACTTGAATTGTGATACCTAACTCTACATTAACAGAGTACATCATGGATATCTCTTCATATGTGTTCCAGGTATACATATTTAATGTAGGTGAAGGAGTATAAGTGATAGTACTAGGTGTACATGCATAACAGTATTCAGTTACTACGCCATAGGTAGGTACGCAATTAGCATAATACAAAGTGTATACTGGATCAACAATAGAAGTATAGGATTCTTCAAATACAGTAGTTGTAGTAGTTGGAGGACTACATACCAAGATCTGTTTAAGAGTCTCTGTTACAGTTACTGAAACAACACTCATTTGAATGATCTTGTGTTAAAAAAAAATATGATATTTTATATTATATATAGTACATTCAATTTATGCGGGAAGATACTCTAATTTTTAAGGATTTACATATCACCGTTACCAAACTGTGCAAAGGAGGGTTTCCAATGAATAAAAAAGGTTGTGATTTCATTGTAAATTTGCTTTTTCTGTATCTCTAAAATAGAGATTTCAAATTTATTATTGAGATACTTAATTATCAACAAATAATTGATTGTCAAGTTACAACCGAAGTTTACTATATTTGTATAGAAGTTGAACTTGTCATTTCATTAAGACTCATTTATTGGTGATCATTGTTGAAGGTATATTACATAATATCTTAGGAAATGTGGTTACCAAGGAAACATCCTTATGAAATATACCAAGGTGGTGTTAGCCAGACTTGACTTGGAACTGGACAGACCGGAACATACAGACAGATATCTAAGAGATAAGGAGAATAGCACTCTAGGGCACCATAGGTGACGTTAGATGGTAGTCGACGATGTCTATCAGGAGAAGTTCCTAGTTATAATCATTATTATTACAGTTATAGTTTATAGTAGTAAATACATTACAGGTTGTAATACATTCATAGTATGCGTCTGGGTATGTACAGATATACACAAGACCATCTTCCATCTACAATGTCAGAACGGGTAATACCGATACACCTTAAATCACAATAATCATGAGTGAATTATTAATATTGGTGTGTTTAACTTGACAATTCTTAAATCAAATCATAGTGTAATTCAAGACTAAGTCGTTGATTGTTAGATTATAGATTTTAAACATCCAATCTGATCATATAGCGTATATTTCAGCAGTTATTGAAGGGTACAAAGGTAACGGTGTATTAGGAAGTTGAAACTCTGTTGATTCACCTGTAGTAAGATTTACATTATTAGGATCTCCTCTGGGAAATGCTGAGCCTCCAATTGCCGTTAAAGATTCTATAGCTATAGACACATAGTTGGAGTAAATACTTATAGATACCTCAAGTAAGCAAGCATTAAGTAGACACTTTGGTAAGTGGTAAGGTCAATGATTGCAGAAAAGTAAAGCTTTGTGCCAATGATGCCTGATTATTCAAATAGAATCTTTCTAGTATATCAAGTTCTGTTCTTTGATCTGCTTGATTAGAAGCTTGTAAGTAAGTAGTAGCAGAGAAATTGTCTTTAGAGCAAGGGAGATGTGATTGTTTAGGTAGTTTAGAGACTTTACTTAAAGAGTCAAGGGCAAAGTAAGAGTTTGCTGAACAACTTTGACTTACATAAGTAGAAGTGATTATATTTCCAACTTGTAGAATTGTTGGGTTCTCTACTTTTAACTTTGTATTCTCAGAGTATATCATAGAATTTTCTTCCTATGAAGTCCACATACTATGAGTATAGGTGATTGTATTTGATTGTACATGCGTAGCAGTATTAATCAAATATGATACCATATGTAAGTACGCAATCAAAATAATACAAAGCATACGATACATCAGCAGAAGTAAACGTTTGTTTAAATACGGTAGTTGCTGAAGGTCTATAAACCTAAGTCTCAGTTGCAATTGAAATAATACTCATTGTTGTATACAAGAAGAGAGTTCATTAAATTTATATATTTAATATTACCAAACTGCGCAGTTTCACGTGTAATTAAGAGATCTTCTTACAAAATGTATAGATCTTCGGATATGAGATACATGATTGATTGTTTATTTTTGTTCTATATTTGGACAAAAGTAGAACGTTCATTAGTCGCACAATCATGGTGACCTAAAGAGCTGTAACAAATTAATCTCTAATGTCGTGTCTGTTTGAGCTGTATTAGTAACCATCATTAACCAAACTGCACGTACAGCATAAACAGCAGGAGCTAAGTTCTGGTAGAAATCAAATGTTGCTGTTGTGGGTGTACGAGGAAACGCAGATCCTTCATTAGGAAACACATCATATGGTGATTCACAACCAAATCCTGATCCTCCAATTGCTGACCAAGCTGAAAGTGATATTGAAATACCAACCGGAACTAATGAAACATAATACGAAATCAGTGCTTCTTTAATACTAGCTATCTCTTGATACCTAAGGTTCTCAAATACAAGATAACGAGTAGAAGTTGCAGATATGTTAATAGAGCTAGTAAGGCCTGAATAATCAGGTGGCGCAATTAATGCAGATGTAGCGACTGAGCTAGCAATAGGAAGGTTTTGATAACTTTGGTATAAGATGCTAACACTATTGAGAAGAGCTAATTCAGCAAAAGTAGCTTGATATACAGTAATTCCAAAGTCACTTTGAAGGGTAGGACAAGATACTGGTGATTGTGTAGGTAGACCAAAAGCTGAGGAGGAAGAAGAGGAAGGAGATAAAGAAGAAAAAGTAGAAGATGAGATAAAGGTGTCCGAAGAAGAAGAAATGAAAGAAGTATCAGAGACAGAGACAGAGGAAGTAGAGGTGGTCAAGGAAGAGTCAAAAGTAGAAGTTGAGCTAGTAGATGTGGCTAAAGTAGATCCAGATGAAGTTGAAGTTGAAGAAACATAAGAGGAAGGGTTAGATAAAGAAGACGTAGCTAAACCAGAAAAAGTAGAAGCAGTTAAAGAAGAATTAATACTCTGAGATACAGTAGATTTGTCTTTTATAGAACTACTATTTAAAAACGTATATGAAGAAGTACTCAGTGTATTTGAAGTAATAAGACTATGCAAAACGTCTGAAGTACTGAGTGTATTTGAAATAGATGTAATTGCGTTTGTAGGAAGAGCGGTATGTGTAATGTCTGAAGTACTCAGCGTATTAGAAGTAGATGTACTAGGAAGCACACTATTTGTATTTAAAGTAGACGTAATGATGTTAGTTGGAAGTACATTATTTGTATTGTATGAAGTACTCAGTATATCAGGAATAGATGTAGTGGTAATAACAACAGGTAGTTGTACAGTTATACCTAATTCAACATTGACAGAATAGTTAAGTGAAACCTTTTTATAAACAGTCCATACATATACAGTATTGTGAAATGTAGTAAGAGGCGATGCAGGTGTATACGTAATTGTACTAGGGGTACATTGATAACAATATTAATCAGAAACTATACCATGCGTAGGTACACAATCAACATAGTATGAAGTATATACTGGCTCAACAATAGAAGTATAAGATTGTTCTAAAACAGTAGTTTTTGTAGTTGGAGGATTACATAAGAAAACCCGCTTCAAAGTTTCTGTCAAAATAACAGTAGTCGTTTCTGTAAAACAAGCATTCATAGTGGTGAAGAAATGATCATTACAATTTGGTGTCAAACACTTTATAAGAGTTTACATGATTTTAAGCGCTCTAATTATGTAAGATTATGTTGACTCTATTCTATAGGCTACATAATTTCAGGAGGGTTAAAATCAGTTATTACTGCAACTCCTAATAGCGCTTAGAGTACTTCTATTTATAAATATGCTTGCTTGTGAATAGGTAGCACTATAAGCCGAAAAGGGTTATAAGTGGTGCAAAAAAAATAATAATTAAGCTCAACTATTACCCGTGTATAGCTTCTATTGGATAAAATTATTTTAAACTGGTTTAATTGGTTTAAAACGTACATATTTAACACCCAAAACAGCTACAGACTTCTATTAAAAGTCTTAATACATAAATAATAATAAAGACAGTTCAACTGTCTTTAGTTTATAAAAGAATACGTCATCTTTACATAAGCTCAAATTATTCACATCATACCTCAACCAAATCTTGAGCGATTCTTAGATACATATTAAGAGGTTCATCACTACTTGTGTTTTCAATATCAATCAAGTAAACAGTACGTGATGCATATGTAGCTGGCTCTATAGGCACAGACCAATATAGTGCATTTCCAATACTTTCAAGACCAATAACTTCACCTTCATCATATTGAATAACATTAGAAGAGGAACATGTAAATGCCGAACCACCAACTGCTGTCCAAGAACTTATATTTGATGATTGTTGTGGTGGCATTTCACCAAAGTAATTCTCTAATACGGATCCAACTTCATATTCAATCTCAACATATCGAATAATCTCTGCAATGAAATAAGCATGTTCTCCAGCAGGAATTGAATATCCTTGTAGACTCACCCTATATCCACCTTCCGTTCTTTGACCTAGAATTGTTCCAGAAGAAAAAGGTAAATCTGAATACCCTTTTTCTAAAATATACACATTATCTATAGTAATAAACTGAGATTCTGTTAAGCTATAAAGTGCCACAACCCCATTATATCCATTAACATTAGGATCTAATGATTCAGGATCACAAGCTACTGGAGAAATTGTAGGCATAGATACTGTTGAGCTTGAAGAAGAGGCAGAAGAAGAGGCAGAAGAGGTAGAAGGGAAAGCAGAGGAAGAGGTAGAAGAGGTAGAAGGGAAAGCAGAGGAAGAAGCAGAGGAGACAGAAGAAGATTCAGAGCTTGCGGATTCTGAAGCAGAGGAAGCAGAAGAGGTAGAAGAGTTAGATGGGTAAACAGAGGAAGAAGCAGAAGACTCAGAGCTGGAAGAGTTAGAAGGGAAAGCAGAGGAAGAAGAAGATTCAGAGCTTGCGGATTCTGAAGCAGAGGAAGCAGAGGAAGCAGAAGAGGTAGAAGAGTTAGAAGGGAAAGTAGAGGAAGAAGCAGAAGACTCAGAAGCAGAGGAAGCAGAAGAGGCAGAAGAGTTAGATGGGTAAACAGAGGAAGAAGCAGAGGAAGAAGCAGAGGACTCAGAGCCGGAAGAGTTAGAAGGAAAAGCAGAGGAAATAGAAGAGGTAGAAGAGGTAGAAGGGAAAGAAGAGGAAGAGTTAGAAGGGAAAGCAGAGGAAGAAGAAGATTCAGAGCTTGCGGATTCTGAAGCAGAGGAAGCAGAGGTAGAAGAGGTAGAAGGGAAAGAAGAGGAAGAAAAGGTGAAAGACTCAGAGGAAGCAGAAGATACTGAGCTTGCAGATTCGGAGTTAGAAGACGATACTGAATAAGACTCAGAGGAAGACGCAGACGCAGAAGATGATTCAGAAGAGATGAAAGTAGAAGAGGCAGTGGCAGATGAAGAAGATGATGACTCAAAAGAAATTGAGGAAGAGGCCGAAAAAGATTCTGAGGAAAGGGATGATACTGAGCTTACAGATTCGGAGGAAGATGAAAAGGCAGACGAAATACCTGAATCAGAAGCAGAGGCGGAAGAAGATCCAGACGAAACAGAAGAGATAGAGAAAGACGCTGAAGAAAATTCAGAGCTTACAGATCCAGAGTTGGATGAAGAAGCTGAGGCGGAAGAAGAGCCAGAAGAGAACGTAGATATAGGAGCAACTGAAGCTGAGGATGAGTCTAATGAAGAGGTATAAGAAAGTGAAGAAATTGAAGAAAATTGTGTAGAGTCAGACGAGAAAGCAGAGGATGAGTCGGTTGAAGAGAGTTGGGTTGATTCAGAAGAGAGTGAAGAGAGTTGGGTAGATGCAGAAGAAAGAGAAGAGAGCTGCGTAGAGTCAGAAGACAAAGAGAAAGAAGGATTAAAAGAAGTATAAGCCGAGGTGTTTGAAAAGGATGAAAACCTAGTAGTAAAAGATGTTAAAGATGTTAAAGATGTTAAAGATGTTAAAGATGTTAAAGATGTTGAATGAGGTGGGTCAACTGAAGATGATTCAATATGAGTAGAAAGAGTTGAAACATCAGAAGGATTGGAATTTGAACTTGTCAAATGATCAGTAATAGTAGAAGATTTTGAGGCAGTAGATATAGTAATGAAATGAGATGAATCAGTCATAGTTTGAGAGCCAGTGTTTGGTGCATTGGTTGAAGGCTCAATATGAGTTGTAAAATCGTTGGTAAACCATGTAGTACTAACAATAGGTATTTCAATAGTTATACCAAGTTCAATGTTGATTGAATACTCAATAGATATCTCTTCATATACATTCCATATGTACACGCAATTATTAGATGTCGTTAGAGCTGGAGAAGGAATATAAGAGATCGTAGTAGGAGTACATTTGTAGCAGTATATATCAGATACAAGACCATAAGTAGGTGAACAATTAGAATAGTAAGTAGCTGAGGTAATGGAAGTAGGAGAAGTGAATGATTTTTGATATAGAGTTGTTGTGGTTAAAGGAGGATCACATAGAAACCAATGTTTAATTGTTTGTGTGATAACTTCAGTTTGAGTGATAGTGGAAATGAAGCAGTCCGTCATTTCCTTAATAATGAGATAAGCAAAAGAGGGGTGTATATGAAATTTAAGAAAATGAAGAAATCATCCTTTTATATAATCAAAGATAAACGGTTAAAGAGTAAATTGAAATGAGCAACAGAAATGAGTTTGATTAAACCTACAGATTCATCAAACCAGAAGGGAATCTTAAAAACTATATATTATTTCGACAGGTCAATAGCCAATTATAGACCTTCGTTTTACAGAATCCTGTTATAATAAAAGAGTTTAATGTATCACATATTCAACAATATATTGTCCAAAACGCCAACTTCACAAAAATAGTATTTTTACTGCAAAATATTGTAATTAATTTACTTTAGGACCAAGTATGAATAAGTCACTTAATAGTTTGCATAATTTAGTATACATGGAAGATAGTAAGTATAGTGTGTGTATTATGTGCGCAGAAAACAATGCAATTTAACCAGTTCAGCCTAATTAGGAAAGAAGTCATGACAGATAGGAGGCTTCAAAATTTACTTGTAAACAACATTGACCAACAAAACTGATGTATACAGTAAAATATATAATTAGACATATTCAATAACTAAAATAAAGTAAAAAAATTGATTGTTTTTTGTCATGATAAACAATGTAAAACCTTTAAGATAATTTGGGAGACGAAATGCGTTTCTGTTTGATTATGTAAACAGTGGTTTGAGTTTTATCATTAAAATCTCAATTAAAATGGCTCTTTTTGAATCTTAATAATAAAGTAGACAAAATTGTCATTGTATCCTATAAGAGATCGATTTTACTGTTAAGGAGGGAAGAGCGGCCAACATAATGAGTACAATATAACCGATTAAGGAGTTTAAAAAGCTTACTAACCGATGTTTAAAAAAGTTTAAAAATAAAGTTACAGGAGTAAACTCTACGTCATTAAATTGGACATATCATTGAAGATTTCAATTTTTGTTACAAGTATATTTGTTATTCGATAAGTTCCTGATTTACATAATGCAGGTTAATTAAAAGGGTTTAAAACCATTTAAAAAAATGCATTATATCCCATATGCTAAGCCACGATATATTTGATGTGCAGAAAAACTGATATAGATTTCATTAAAATAGTCCAGATGCATTGAACAGTACTTGTCTGTTAGAAAACATGTTTTATCTCTATAATCCTTAGTATAGAGTAAGGTATATGGGATCTAATAGTTCCCACGCTAAATCCCATAGGAAGCAAAGTTGCTAAGGCTTTTTGTATATAGTTTTCTCTGCTTTTTGGGATTTAGCGTGGGAACTATTAGATCCCATATACCTTAGTGGGAACTATTAGATCCCATATACCTTAGTGGGAACTATTAGATCCCATATACCTTAGTATAGAGTAATTACAGACAAGACATAAAGATTTATATTCATTATTAGTACATACTCATTACGCAGATAAGGATTGAGTAATTGGTAGATGAATACTTAGCAAATCCTCACTACTTAAGTTTTCAACTTCAATCAAATAAACAGTACGTGATGCATATATACCGTCTGAAATAACTATTGACAAAGTCTGTGCAGTACCTGTGCTTTCAAGACCAAGAGCTTCACCTTCATTAACGTTGATTGTAGTAGAAGAAGCACATGTAAATGCTGAGCCACCAAATGAAGTCCAAGAACTTACAGCAGCTGATTGTGTTGGAGGTGCTTCGCCAGAAGTGTCAACTAATACTGATTGAACAAATGTTTGAACTTCTACATATCTAACAATTTCTACTAGAAAGTATTCACGTGCACCAGCAGGAACCAAATACCCTTGTAAAACTAACCTAATACCATCTTCAGTTCTATAGCTGTAAGCGTATCCAGGTATTACAGGCAAATCCGTATATTCTTGTTCTAGAATATATGTATTATCTATGGCATTAAAATCACCTTCTGCTACGCCATAAAGTGTAACAAGTCCATCATATCCGTTGACTCTTGGATCTAAAGCACTAGGATCACAAGCTACTGGAGAAACTGTAGGCATAGCTTGCACCGAGCTTACAGAAGATGACGCAGAAGAGGATGAGGAGGACGAAGAGATAGATGATAATTCAGAGGAAGAGGCAGAAGAGACAGAAGAAGAGACGGATGAAGATTCAGAAGAGGAAGAAGAGGTAGATGATGATTCAGAGGAAGAGACAGAAGAAGAGACGGATGAAGATTCAGAAGAGGAAGAAGAGGAAGAAGAGGAAGAAGAGGTAAAAGAGGCAGAAGAAGAAGAAGAAGAAGAAGAAGAAGAAGAAGAAGAAGAAGATAATGCAGATGAAGAGGCAGAAGAGGCAGAAGAGGCAGAAGATAATACAGATGAAGCTGACAATGAATCAGAAGAGGCAGAAGATGTAGAAGAGGAAGAAGAAGTAGAAGATAATACAGATGAAGCTGTATAAGAATCAGAAGAGATGGAAGATAATTCAGATGAAGCAGAGGCAGAGGCAGAGGCAGAGGAGATAGAAGTACCAGATACAGGTGAAGCACTTGAAGAAGAAACAGATGATAATGCAGATGAAGCTGAAGAAGAACCAGATAAGTCAGAAGAGGAAGTAGATATAAGAGTTACCGAAGAAGAAACAGAAGAGGATGTGGATATAGGTGTAGCCGAAGAGTAGTCAGAAGAAGAAATTGAAGTAGAAGTAGTTAAAGGAATAGATGTTAAATGAGTTGAAGAATCGTCTGAAGGATTAGTATTAGCTGAAGTGTTTGAGAAAGAAGGAAATGCAGCAGATGAAGAATCAGAAGAAATTGGATCAGGTGGGTTGATTGAAGTTGATCTGGTTAGAGTAGATATAGTTGGAACATCGGGAGGGGTAGGATTTAAACTGGTTGAGGGAGATATTCCACTAGGTATAGGAGATAGATGAGATGTTCCAGTAGGCACAGGAAATAGATGCGATGTATGACCTGGAGTGTCAGCTGGAGTTTCGATATGGTTGGTAATAGATGTAGTACGAACAATAGGTATTTCAATAGTTATACCAAGTTCAATGTTGATTGAATACTCAATAGATATTTCTTCATATACATTCCATATGTATACGCAATTATTAGATGTCGTTAGAGCTGGAGAAGGAATATAAGAGATCGTAGTAGGAGTACATTTGTAGCAGTATATATCAGATACAAGGCCATAAGTAGGTGAACAATTAGAATAATAAATTGCTGAGGTAATGGAAGTAGGAGAAGTGAATGATTTTTGATATAGAGTTGTTGTGGTTAAAGGAGGATCACATAGAAACCAATGTTTAATTGTTTGTGTAATAACTTCAGTTTGAGTGATAGTGGAAATGAAGCAGTCCGTCATTTTTTTAAGATAAATTAACCAAATGGGTGTGTATATGCAATAATAGGAGATAAATGAGATAAACATGCTTTTTATATGGAAAAGAATATAGAGTTCGAAAAACATTTAAAATAAGCGTTATTTCTATCGGATATGAATAAAGTTATAAGTTCATCAAAACATAAGAAAAATATGAACGGTGAAAAACATTTTGACAGGCTTAGAGCCAATTACCTGAAAATACAGTTATAGTTAAAAATTTATACTTCTAATCTCCTATCCTGGATTGGTAACTGTATTACGATAGCACTGCTACGTCACAATCTTGTATAATGTTGTGCGGAATCTAGCAGAACAGTAATGTTCCATAGTAACCCGTAGCCGCGAGTATAAGAGGACACGCCAGTGTACTCTTATCAACAGACAACTTTTATATATATTTTCAAT